>PVJI01001968.1:103398-131063 GCA_004026765.1 Micronycteris hirsuta | reverse complement strand
TTTATTCTTTTAAAAAATATATATATTATCAGGCCCGGCTGGTGTAGCTCAGTGGATTGAGAGCGGGCTGGGAACCAGAGGGTCCCGGTTCGATTCCCAGTCGGGGCACATGCCTGGGTTGCGGGCCAGGTCCCCAATGAGGGCCATGTGAGAGGCAACCATACATTGCTCTTTCTCCCTCTTTTCTCCTCTCTCTGAAAATAAATAATTAAAATCTTAAAATAAATAAATATATATATATATATATATATATAAAATCAATTATGCTATTACAGTTGTCCCAATTTTTCCCTTAAACCCCCTCCACCCAGTACCCTCCATTCCCTCAGGCAATCCCCTCCCTTAGTTCATGTCCATGGGTCAAGTATGTAAGTTCTTTGGCTACTCCATCTCCTATACTGTTCTTAACCTCCCCCTGTCTATTCTGTACCTACCAATTTGTACTTCTTAAACCCCGCACCTTTTCCTCCATTCTTTCCTTTCCCCATCCCTACCAATAATCTTCCAAATGATCTCCATATCTATGATTCTGTTCCCGTTCTAGTTGTTTGCTTAGTTTGTTTTTTGGATTCAATCATTGATATAAATTTACTGCCATTTTAATGTTCGTAGTTTTGATCTTCTTCTTTTTCTCAAATAAATCCCATTTCATATAATAATGGCTTGCTGATGATGAACCCTTTAGCTTTACCTTTACTGGGAAGCACTTTATCTGCCCTTCATTTCCAAATGATAGCTTTGTTGGATAGAGTAAACTGGGTTGTAGGTCCTTGCTTTTCATCATTTTGAATACTTCTTGCCACTCCCTTCTAGCTTGCAAAGTTTCTTTTGGGAAATCAGCTAATAGTCTCATGGGAACTCCCCTGTAGGTAACTATCTGCTTTTCTCTTGCTGCTTTTAAGACTTTCTCTTTATCTTTAATTATGATGTGTCTTAGTATGGTCCTCTTTAGTCCATCTTGTTTAAGACTCTCTGTGCTTCCTGGACTTGTATTTCTATTTCCTTCACCAAATTAGAGAAATTTTCTTTCATTATTTTTTCAAACAAGTTTTCAATTTCTTGCTCTTCCTCTTCCTCCAGCTCCCCTATGATTCAAATGTTGGTACATTTGAAGATGTCCCAGAGGCTGCTCAGCCTATCCTTGTTTTTTAGGATTCCTTTTTATTTCTTGCTTTTCTGATTGAATGTTTTCTTCTTCTTTATGTTCCAAATCATTGATTTGATTCTTGGCTTCATCCACTCTGCTCTTGGCTCCCTGTAAATTTTTCTTAATTTCACTTAGTGTAAACTTAATTTCTGCGTGGGTCTTTTTTATGCTATTGAAGTACCCAATGAGTTCCTTGAGCATCCTGATAACCAGTATTTTGAACTCTGCATCTGTTAGATTGCTTATCTTCATTTTGTTTAGTTCTTTTTCTGGAGTTTTGTTTGTGCTTTTATTTGGGCCATATTTCTTTGTCTCCTCATTTTGGCTGCTTCCCTGTGTTTGTTTCTATGTATTAGGTAGAGCTACCTTGACTTTCTGTCTTAGTAGTGTGGCCTATTGTAGAAAAGCGCACTGGTAAGTTGCATGGGGCAGAGCCTTAGTTAATCACCTGGGCGGGGCAACCCATGAGAATCAGGTTGATGGAGTCTCCAATATGGTCTCGCTGCTCTGTGGCTCCGTGTAGGCAAGGGCTCAGAAAGGGGACAATGCTGCTGCCTGGCCTCTGGAGTTTTGTCTGGGAGGAAACTGTCCCCTGGCACTTGCTCTAATGCCAGACACTTTAATTTCTCCCCATATGCCACTGCGGTCCTTGTACCTGCTGCCCCCATACTGGAGCCCAGAGTGGGTGAGTCTGCATAAGTCCTAAGTCCATTGTGGGCCCTTTAAGAGGAGACTCCTGAGACTCCTGTAGTTTCTTCCGCTGCCCCAAAACCCAGTTTTTTACAGTCAGAAGTCATGGGGCATTATCTTCCTGGCACTGGAACCAGGCTGGGTGGTTTGGTGTGGGGCCATTGCTCCTAGGTATCCCTCCCGATTTTTATCCACCACATGTGGGTGTGGGACCCTCTGTACTGCGTGTCAGCATCTCTGCACCTCTCTGTGCATCTCCGCCCCTCCTACCTATCTGGAGAAATGTGACTTCTTTAATTCCTTGGTTGTCAGACTTCCATACATCTCGATTTTCTGACAATTCTAAGTAACAGTTGTTTTGTAGTCTAGTTTAATTTTTGCTGTGGTTATGCGAGGAGTCGAGCCATGTTTACCTATGCCACCATCTTGATCTGAAGTCTCAGATTTTATTCTTATGTTATTATTCATTAACTATTTTAATGTTTTCTAAAATATTCTATTATTTTCTACTTTTTCCCATTCCTGTATATTGCAAAGCGACTACCACAATAAGGTTAGTTTAACACATCCACCACCTCATGTAATTAACATTCTTTTTTTGTGTGGTGAGAGCATTTAAGATCTATTCTCTTAGCAACTTTCAAATACATGATACAGTATATTAACTAGTATCTCTATGCTACATGTATATTAGATTCCGTAGAAGTTATTCATTTTATAACTAAAAGTTCATACCCTTTGACCAATATTCCCCCTTTCCCCACCCCCAGCCAAATACCAATCTACTGTTTCTATAGGTTTACTTCTTTAGATTCCACACATAAGTGAAATCATCCAGTATTTGCCTTTCTCTGTTTGACTTACATCACTTAGCATCCACATTGTCACAAATGCTCCAAGATGTATACTCCCTGCTCTTAGTGACACTAAGTCCCTAAAATGTTGTTCTTAATCCTTTAGGGGAGGAATTAAGGACTCTTTGAGCACTGATAACAACTATGGACTCTGCATGAAAAAAAAAAGACATATGCACACACATATATAATTTTTCATACCATCTCAAGGGTTTTATAGACCTATTATGGACCCCAAGTAAAAAAACCTCTCAAGTCTAGATATTTTAACAGTCTCTTTTTGATATCTAAAATTCTAGAATTCACCAGCTTTATGTGTTACTGATGACCAATGCCACAGAAAGGCAGACTGCTATTTCTGGTTCTATTACTTGGTAACAGATGTGAAAATGAACCACAAACAGACATCACCAATAGGATGCAGGCTTCTCTCACCCCAGTCCAAATCTTCTCAGTGGCTTCCAGCCAATCAAGGAGGACTGCAGCCAATTTTTAAAATAATTACATGGATAGTACGTACACATGGTTAATCTGTTAACTCTCTCAGAACCCAGAAAAATTAAAATGGTCCCACTATACAATTACCCTTGGCTATCACATATGGATTAAGACTACAGTTTACATCAGCAGTTTCAACAGATGTTTAATATGTGTCAAGTTTTCCAATTAAGATTGCTCTCTGCAAGAAAATAGAAGCTACATTGGAAATCCAATTTTGCCTCTCAGATAGGCATAACAGTGAGTTAAAAACTCTATTAATTTTCCTCCATAAAAATAAAAAACCAGTGAAAGAAATGGAAGATTTTTAAGGGTCCTCATTAATATAATTGTAGTTCAATTCCATTTGCTAAAAAAAGTCTGAATTGGCACAGGTGAGTGAATATTAATCTAAAAAGATTAAGCGAATCTTTATCTATTAGTAAAGCTGTCTTGTTTGTTTGGGTTTGGCCATTCCAGGGCTGGCTGAACAAGCCAGAAGCTTCACTCCCACTTCTTAGCATTTTAAAACAATTGGATCCTGCCCTGGCTGATGTGGCTCAGTGGATTGAGAGCTGGACTGCAAATTCAACACTTGCCGGTTTGATTCCCAGTCAGAGCACATGCCTGGGTTGTGGGCCAGGTCCCCAGTATGGGGCAAGTGAGAGCCAACCACACATTGCTGTTTCTTTCTCTCTTTCTCCCTCCCTTCCCTCTCTTTAAAAATAAATAAATAAAATCTTAAAAAAAAACAACAGTTGAATCCTTAAGTACATGCGTGATCTTTGGTTCTTTATAATAAGAGACCAGCAGGCTACCAAATTCACCAGTTTTTTTCCACCCACTGACTACTCACCACAACTTTATTGAAGTCCTGAATTGCAAAATACAGGGCAATGGCAGTGAGTGCATCAGTTATCTGTCAAGAGAAAGAGAAATAACAGGAAATGAACCCAATTAGTGTTAGAGTAATGGAATGCTGCCAGGGCCTGAAGTTTCTGGTTGGTGGTAGGCTATCAGTACTGACCTCTTACAGTCAGGCAGAACCTCAGCCCTCACTTTGAGTACCCAAAGATAAAGCCTCTTCAGGGAGGTAAGACTGGAAAATCTGCTCTGTAATGGCAAGTAACTTAGTTTTCTGTAAAGCGGGAATAGTACTCACTGCTTCGTAGGCCTGATGTATGTCAAGTGCCAGCACATAGTAAGTACTCAATAAGCAGTAGCCATTATATTAATTAAAGAAGCACCCAGTGGACCTTCTACTTTACCCAGATTTTCAACCCTAGACTAGGCAAGTTTTTCAAATTACTATGCTCTCAAAACATAGCCCTGTTGTCTCAAATTCCTGTCCCTGAAAGTCTCATTAGGCCTCTGTTACTGTCACAGAATCTCGTGGCAGAATGCTTAGGAAATTGAGGATGCCCTCAACACTGACATCACAATTAAAGCCAATCACAGAATCTTGGAGCTAGAAAAATCAAGGCTACATTGTTCACATATCAAATTTTAAAAGTATAAGAAATTAGAACTGGTCAGATATCATAAACTCCTCTTCAAACTTTCATAATACAGTTGACCCTTGAACGGTCTGGGTTTGAACTATGCAGGTCAACTTATACACAGATATTTTTCAGTAAACACCTGTGCTATTAGCCATCCGGGGTTGGGAGTGCAAGCATGTGGAGGGCCGAATGCATGCATTGATTTGTGCCATTTTGCATCCAAGGATTTTTGCTATCTATGGAAGGGGCAGGGAAGAGGTGTCCTGAAACCAATGCCCTTAGATACCGAGGGACAACTTAAGTTTTGGGGGAGTACAAAGTTGTATCACATGCAAAACTTCAACTGTGTGGGGGTGTCAATGTTGGCACCCCTAGTCCCCAGCGTTGTTCAAGGATCAATTGTACAGTTACAGTTCTATGAATTCAAATTAAAAACAGGTTTTTGCTTTTATACTCTGAGAAACTCCTAAATTTCTAAAATAGATTTTTTCCTTAAAAAAAGATTAAAGACAATAAAATTTAAAATGCAAACACATCGATTTTATGTGGAAGTTTGCTTACCATAAATACCAATTCAGCATAGTCAATCAGGAAATGAAAGAGGTATATTATTAATGGAGTCTGCAGGAGAAAAACAAATAGGCAAATTAAATCTTACTATTATCAGTTTCCATAGTAGGGGGTGGGGTTAGAAGCTATCCTGTCAGCAAAACTTTCTTTCTTTCCTAGAATACTGTTCTATGACAGTTGGCCAGTGTACATGAGGGAGAATCATTTTGTATAACTGGATCATTTTGTGCCACTGGGAGTATCTGCTGAATTGAGTAAAGGGAAAAACAAAATCCAACATGTTAAATATCTGTTTAAGCACTGTTAACATAGTAAAGGTATAAGATGAACTTTAGTTCTAAGACATATATAATAATAGCCAAGGGGAACTACATAGTGGATCAAAATTGCTGAACTCATAAAATAAATTGGGAAATGTTTTTTCCTCTCTTCTGTTCTTTGAGATGTTTTATAGGATTGGTGTTATTTCCTTCCAAAGAGTTGGGAAAATTCATTCACCATGAAACCATCTCAACCTGGGCTTTCTTTAAGAGAAGATTTTAAATTACATATTCAGTTTATTTGTTTGTTTATTTTAGAGAGAGAGAAACATTGATTTGTTGTTCCACTTATTTATGCATCATTGGTTGTTTCTTGTATGTGCCCTTTTGGAAGATTGAACCCACAACCTTGGTGTGTTGGAATGATGCTCTGTCCACCTGAGCTACTTAGCCATGGCCCAGATTCAATTTCTTTCACAGATAAAAACTATTCAAATAGTATAAGGTTATGTAAATTGTGATTTTCTAGGAATCTGTCCATTTCATCTAAATTTTCAAATTTCTTGGCAATAACTTGTTCATAATATTTTATTTTTTAGTGTCTGTAAGAACTATAGTGATGTTGCTTTTCATTCCTGATATTGGTGATTTGTACATTCTCTTTTAGATTTTAAATTTTGCCAAAGATTTTTGT
The DNA here is from genome assembly GCA_004026765.1 of Micronycteris hirsuta. Lineage (NCBI taxonomy): Eukaryota > Metazoa > Chordata > Mammalia > Chiroptera > Phyllostomidae > Micronycteris > Micronycteris hirsuta. Next base: position 124,869 of record PVJI01001968.1, on the reverse strand, counting down.
TTTTAAGATTTTATTTATTTATTTTTAGAGAGAGAGGAAGAGAAGGAGAAAGAGAGGGAGAGAAACGTCAGTTGGTTGCCTCTCACGCCCCCAACCAGGCACCTGGCCCACAACCTAGGCATGTGCCCTGACTGGGAATTGAACCGGCAACCGTTTGGTTCACAGGTCCGTGCACAACCCACTGAGCTATACCAGCCAGGGCATTGCCAAAGATTTCTTAACTTTATTAGACTTTCAAAGAACCAACTTTGGGTTTGCTGATTATTATTCTTTGGTTTCTATTTCATCAATTTCTGAATTTTACAGTATAATATACAATTTTCCCTTCAACCTACCCCAGGATAATTGCTTTTTCTCTTTCTATTGACACCTAGATCATTTTCAGACTTTCTTCTGTCCTAATAAATTCATTTTAAGGCAATAAATTTTCCTTATAAATAATAGATAAATAACTATAGCTTCAGCTGCATCACACAAGTTTTCATAGTTGTTTTTTAAAAATTATTCTCTTCAAAATTTTCTAATTTCACTGAGATTTCTTTTTTGACACTACTTTATTTTTTTAATTTATTTTAGAGAGAGGAAAGGAGAGAAAGAGAGGGGAACATCAATTTGTTGTTCCACTTATTAATCCATTCATTGGTTAAATGAGTATACTTAACCCGAGGGCATGCTAATTGATTTTAGAGGGAGGGGAAGGAAGGGTGAGAGAGAAAGAAACATCAATCAGTTGCCTCTCGTACATGCCTACAACCTAGGGGACTAGACTGAACCCACAACCTAGGCATGTGCCCTGACCAGAAAACAAACCATGACCTTTCGGTTTACTGAACGAAGCTCCAACTAATTAAACCACACCAACCAGGGCTCGTATTATATTCTGAATTTTTTATGATGTTTTCCAGTTCTAGAATTTCCATTTGACTCATTTTTATGTATTACAGCTCCCTGGTGAAATTCTGTCTTATCATCTCTTTTTTGAACTTATAATCATTGGTCACAGCTTTTTTTAAAATCCAAATTTGATAATTCAATATCTAGATTACCCATGAATCTGTTTTTATTGCCTATTTTTTTCTGTCATGTATTATGTTTGGTAATTTTTGACTCAATGATAGACATTTGTGTTTGAAAAACTGCAGAGATTCTAAATGAGGTTATTTTCCTCCAGAAATGACTTCTTTAAGCTCTGGTGAGCAATTAGAATAGAATTATATATTAATCTAATTAGATATTTAGCCAATTAGAAGCTGGATTCAGTCTTTGTAAGACTAGCCTATAAGGTAGTCTACACCCCCCCTCCTCAAGTGTAGACCTTCAGATGTCCCAAATGAAAGCCAAGTTCTCTACCAGAGCCATGCCACCTTGGTTGGCTACACACTCAAATTTATAATCCTCCAGCACCATGAGATTGCTGATATAGCTCCTTAACCTTTTACCAGACAGTTTCCATTCTGTTTTTCTGCCTCTCAGCCTGTGCCTCTTTCAAACTGGTAAATGTATCAAAGAGAAAGCAGCTCAGAATGTCAGTCTCACTTTTTGAACTTTCATCTCTGGGACCTCAGCTTTCAAACAGATGTGTTTTGCATTCATGCTGCTTTTCTAATAGTTCTAGGGAGGAGGGTTGGTCTGCTACTATAAGCGAGTTCAATGATCCAACCAGAACCATAGGAAAGTGCATGGTTAGTGGGCCCATGCTGGTAACTCAGGAGCACCTCTTCCCAATACCAACCACGCGCAAAAATGTGTTCTATATTGTAAAGGTCACCAACAACCTTTTTAGTGAGAACAAACAAGTGTGCTAGAAAAAACAAGGCTTTGGGGTCAGACTCAGGTTTAAAACCAGGTTCTACCTGTGTACCTTTGGGCAAGTCATTTTCCCCTCTGACCCTTAATTTCCTTGGCTACAAAATAAGAATAGTGAACTATTTCACAGGGTTTTTAGGAGGATGAAATGGTAATGTGCACAAAGTACTTAGCATACAGTAAACCTCAATATACTAGCTCCCTGAGATCAACTTTTTACCTCTTTTTGAAAATGGGGGCATCAATTTTGCCTTTGAAAGTTCTAAATACACTAAGCTTTTACAACTATCTACTAATGGACTCTTTTTTTTCCTCATTTATCTTTGTTAGTAAAAGGCAGTAACTTGATATTTATATTACCAATAGCCTCCTTTCAAAGTATTTTGATACTTCAGATAGTTTAGAATGGCTCTAACTAAATCAGTCTCAGAAATATCAGAACGGTTTTCTAAAAGTCTATCAGTAAATAGGCTGGTTTACATGATGAACTAATATGTATATAGTAGTTTAACTGCATATAATCCTATTATAGAGAAGCCTATATAGAGTATAATTTGTCTTTATTCTACATCTCCACTTGGGTGACTACTCCCAATCAGGGTAAGATATAAATGAATAAACTCACAATTTAACTACTAGTAATTAGCTAAACATAGAACACAGACACATCTGTTGAAGGCAGTCATAAAAATCTAATCTGTGGCTGCTAAATTCCCTTTTTCTCTCGTGTGCAGATTTTCCTTCTCTGCTTTCACCTATTCTTACCTCTCCCTAGGAACTAGATAATAAAATCTGTTGAAGATTAAGAAACAATGCAAAAGCAATGATGCACTTTCTTTTCAAAAGTGTTCTTTTCATTTGGCTTGACATAATTTTATTTCTTTATATTTTATTACTTAAAAAAATATAGCTGGCTCTAGATTTAGGAACACACAGCTTACAAGAAAATTAACCCATAATCAGGAATGAGGAGTGAGGGATTCTGAGTTTAAAGTTGTCCCCATTGTTTTCAGGGGGAAGCAACTGTTCTTGCCCGTTAATTCAGAGTTCTTGAATGTTAACGGTCCTAACGGGGTCACTTTTATACAAGTATAGAGACGTAACATGGTTCTTGTAGCTGGAAATTACTACCTCATGCCGTTATACTCCTTTACACACACACACGCATGTGCACGCACACACACACACACACACACACACCCCGAAGAAGAGTAAGAATATGTTCTAAGCTTCCTCACTGTATCTAAGAATGCATTTTCCCAGAGAAACAAAATTTTAAACTATGGTTAAGTGACTAGACAAAGCTCTTCCATTTATTCATTCACCATATTCTTTCTAAAAGGACTATTTCACATCTTCCTCTCTCCACAACCTCCAACTTCCCTCCCACTTCTCACTTTCAACCAACAGGCTTATCTCTTATTCCACTAAGAGAAGCAATTAAATGAGGACTATCTGACTTTCCTACTACCCAGCTGACCAGATTCCTGTATCTATACCTATGCAATATTCTCATATTAACAGTGATGAATTTCCTTTTTTCTCATCTAAAGCCAAATCCTCCACCTACGAACTGGATCCCATTCCTTCTTACTTCCTCAAAGATACTGCTCATTCAATTATCATCTGCTTTTTTACATTATCAACTTAGGGTTCTCAATCCACAGGATTATTTCCATCAGCAACTAAATATTCAGATCCTCATATTTAAAAAGTCTTTACTAGCCCTGACTGGTGTGGCTCAGCAATTGGTTGGAACATCATCCTGTAGACCGAAAAGTCATGGGTTCAATTCCCAGTCAAGGCACATGTGTAGATTCCAGGTTCAATCTCCAGTTGGTGCATGCAGGAGGCAGCAGATCGGTGTCTCTCTCACATCGGTGTTTCTCTCCCTCTCCCTCTCTCCCCCTCCCCCTCTCTCTAAAATCAATAAGCATGTCCTTGGGTGAAGATTTAAAAAAAGTCTTCACTAGACATCTCCCTCTAGCTACCATAGCATTTCTCTGCCCTCCTTTAGAGCAAAATTCCTCACAAAGGTTGTCCCCGCCTCTGAGTACTTCAACCAGTCTCTTGTCCTTACAGTCCACTGAAAATACTGTTGCCAAAATCTTCAAAGATTTTGATTTTGGCATATCAATAATCAATCTGCAGTCCAAATTTCCCCACTTTGCAATAGCATTTGACATCATTTTCAACTTCTGCCTTGAAACACCTTCTTCATCTGGCTTCCATGTACTACACTCTTAACTTTCCTCCTTTTCACCTTTATTTACTAGCTCCCCTTCCCCTTCCCAACCTCAATGTACTGGAATGTTCCAGGTGTCTGTACTCTTCTTTATGTAAATTTACTCCCTATGTGTCTTCATTATCTATTTCTGTGTAACAAATTATCCTAAAACTTAGCTTAAAACAACATTTATTATCTCACATAGTGTCTGAGAGTTAGGAATCCAGAAGTGGCTTAGTGGGGAGTTCTGGCACTGAGTCTCTGACGAAGTTGCAGTCTCTAGAGGGGTTTGAATATCTGCTTCCAAGCTTACTCATTTGGCCGCTGACAGGAAGGTTTAGTGCCTTATCACAAAGGCCTCTCCATAAGGCTGGCCATGGCAAAGTAATCCAAGAGACAGAAAGTCTAAGATAAAAGTTGCACTGTCTTTTATAACCTAATCTAGGAACTGACATACCAGCATTTCTGCCATATTCTATTGGTCACACAGACCAACTCTGGTACAATGTGAAAGATAATTACAGGAGTGTGAATACCAGAAGTTGGAAATATTTGGGGGCCATCTTGGATGGTGGCTATCATACTAGGTGACTGCATCCAGTCTAATGTTTTCAAATACCATCTAGAGACCGATCCCAATTTTATACCTCTGGCCTGGACCTCTCTTTCATTTCACACTTGGTATAGCCAATTGCATTAATACCGCCATTGGGATATCTACCCGCATTTTGCCATGTATAATGCACACTTTTTGGCCCAAATTTTTGACGGAAAAATAAGGATGCACATTATACATGAGTAGTACTAATTCCATATCTATATAAATGTTTTTAATTCTTTTATTTATGCTTACGCATTAAAAGTATAACTCTAGAAAGCAATAATGATACCTGTATGCAAAATAATACCCTGAAATACAATCATGTATTTTGTTTCTAAATATAAATAAAAAAACAATAAAAACAAAAGACTTTTTTTTGTGAAAGTTTGGACCAAACATATGGGTACGCATTGCACACGGCAAAATACGGTAATAAGCACTTCAAACTTAACATGGTGAAATCTGAACTCCTATTTTCTACCCTGCTAAAACCTGTTCCTCCCTTAGTATGCTTAACTTCAATTCTACCACCATTCACTCAACTGCTCAGGACAAAAATCTGCTATCTTTGCACCCTTTAACTCTCTCCTGCCTTCGTATCTCACATCAAATCTATTAACAAGTCTACCTCTAAAAACTATATAACTATAATCTAATCCATGTTTAAAGAATCTAATCATTTTTCACCATCTTCGTTGTTACCACCCTAGGTCCAAGGCACACCATCCTGCTTAGACTACTGTATAAGCACTCTAATCATTTTTCCGTTTCACCTCTTGCCCACAGAGTCAATTTTCCTCACAGTATCTACAACAATATTTATTAAATGTAAAAGAAGTATGAGCACTTCTCTCCTGGTTTAAAAGTCTACAGTGTCTTTCAAATCACAGTAAAAATATAATCTACTTGCTATTGTGGACCACTGGGGTCAGCAAAGGGTCTTAGGATGGCTGGGCGAAAACTTGCTCTGAAAGGCAGCGACTACATCTCAAAGGCCATGATTGAGGAACATGAGAAGGAGCTGGAGAAGATGAAGAACACAGCTCCATCTGATCAAATGACCACTGAGGATGTGAAGGAAGTCTTGTCAGAAACCAAATAAGACAAGAAATATCCCACCTGGCCTCACCAGCCTGTTGAGAATTTATAAACTTGAGTCTGGGAGGAAGCTCTGGCTCTCCTATTACAAACTGTGGACGGTAAAAATAATTATATTAGAAATAGACAGAAAATCCAAATTCCTAATTATGTCTATAAAAGTCCTACGGCCCTGGCTGCGTGACTCGGTTGGAGCATTGTTCCTTGCACTGTAAGGAAAGGCTGTGGTTCGATTCCCAGTCAGAGCATATTCCTAGGTTGTGGGTTTGATCCCCAGTTGGGGAGCACACAGGAAATAGCCAATCGATGTTTCTCTCTCTCTCTCCCCCACCCCCTTCTATCTCTAAAATCAATGAAAACATGTCCTTGGATGAGGAATTTTTTTTTTTTAAGTCCTACATAATGTGGCCTCTAATTTTTCTCAAAACTTACCTTTATTATTTTTCTCCTTGCTCATTCTGCCATAGCAACACTGGTCATCTTTCTGCAACTCACAAATGCCAAGCTGATTTCCAAATCAGGGCCCTCACATAGCTTGCTAGCTTCATTTAGACCTCTTATTCAAATTGCACTTCTGCAGAGAGCCTTCCCTGAACACGCTATCTAAAACTGTAACACATATGACTGTCACTCTTTACCCCTTTACCCAGCTTTAATTTTCTACATGTGCTTACCACTTAGCTGATATCTCATTTTTTAAACTTTAGCTTTATTGGAGAAAAGTTAGTATAAAATACACTGTACATATTTAGCGTACAATTTGGTCAATTTTGACCTATGCAGACCATCACCACAGAAACCATCACCACAGTCAAGATAGTGAACATACCCACCATTCCTAAAAGTTTATCAACTTCACTGTTCATCCCAAAGAACCGATTTTGTTTCAGTGATTTTCAATTGTTTTTTTGTTTTCTATTTTATTTTTTTCTACTCACATCTTTATTTCTTTTATTCTGCTATTTCTTTTATTTTCTTGTTCTAGTTTCTTAAGGTAGAACTGAAGTCATTGATTTGAGATCTTTCTTTCCTCATATAGGCATTGAGCACTATAAATTTCCCCCTAAGAACTGGTTTAGTGACATCCCGCATATTTTGATAGGTTGTATTTTCATTTTCATTCAGTTCAAAATACTTTTTAATTTCCTCTCTGATTTCTTCTTTATTTCATGGGTTATTTAGGGATATGTTACTTAGTTTTCAAATATTTGGGGATTTTCCAGATATCTTTCTGAGGTCAATTTTTAATTTAGTTCCATTGTGGTCAGAGAATATACTTTGTGTGCCTTTGATCCCTTTAAATTTGCTTGAGTCTTGTTTTACGGCTCAGAATATGATCTACCTTGTAGAGGTTCCATATACACTTTAATAGATTATATGCTTTGCTTCTGTTGGATGGAATGTTCTATAAATGTCAATAAAGGCAAGCTGGTTGATAGTGTTGTTCAAGTCTTTTATATCTTTGTTGATTTTTTGGTCTACTTGTTCTATTAATCATTGAGAGAGAGGTACTGAAATCTCCAGCTATAACTGTGGATTTGTCTCTCTCTTCTTGCAGCTCTATCAGTCTTCATGTATTTCAAAATTCAACTACTAGGTATATAAATATTTAAAATTGCTATGTCCTCGTGATGAACTGACGTATTTTTTTTAATCTTCACCCAAGGATATGTTTATTAATTTGAGAAAGAGAAGAAGAGAGAGGGATATAGAGAAAGAGAGAGGGAGAGAGAAACATTAATGTGAGAGAGAAACATCTACTGGTTGCCTTCTGACAGCGGATTGAACCTGCAACCTAGATATGTGTCCTGACTGGGAATCAAACCCACAGCCTTTCAGTGTGTGAGACAATGTTCCAACCAACTGAGCCACCTGGGCAGGACAATGAATTGACATCTTTATTGTGATGAAATGACCTTCCTTATCCCTGGTGATATTGTTTGCTCTGAAGTGTTTCTTTTTTACAAACTCACTATCTATTTCTCACATAAATATAAGTACCCTGAGGCCAGGGACAATATCTTGGTCTGTACCCCTACCACGCTGCAGCATAGCTGGCATTTAGTACATACTTTAACAAATTTTTATTAAAGGAAAGAGAGAAGGGAGGGAAGGATTGGAATACACATGCAGGTATAGAGCTACACACTAGTATCAAAAAAATAAGTGATGAAAAGTTGCCAGTACTTGTTTTAGGAGCATAAATGGGTAAAACGAGTACAGAGGCAATTTCAAGAGTGTGATATTAACCATGAAAGGGATAAGCACAAGATACTCTGTAAAATACAGAAGGAACATCGAACTTCATCTAAGGTGATGAGTGATGGCTTCCTGGAGGAGTAAAACCGAAGCTAATATCAGAATAGAGAACCAACCACAAAAAGAGGGAAGAATGGCCCTCCACAAGGAGTCAACAGCATGAACAAAGACACAGAGGTAATAGAGAATATGCGCTGAGGCCTAATGAAAGCATGTCGGGCTCTCAGGGGGCTCCGATCCTGTCTAGAAAACACACTGCCCTGGGCCCACAGCACACCGAGCCCTCATGGCTAGAGGGCTACTCTTTGTTGTGCCCAGACAACCTGTTCCCAGTAACTGGACTGAGTGCTTATTAACAACCTCTTAAAATATTCCTAACCTATTTTTGCTAGTAGTTCTTGATATTGTGATTTGATTAGACAGTACTACAAAGATAATGGAATATGAATGCAAAAGACAGTTGTTATCTCCATGAGTACCAAGTTAAATGCTTTAGAAAACCTAGATTGAAGAACCAAAAAAAAAAAATTGTTCCCAAAGTAGGTATGAGGGAGACAACTATAAAAATTGGGGATTATGTCCTGGCTGGTGTGGCTCAGTGGACTGAGCACCCACTTGCAAACCAAGGGGTTGCTGGTTCGATTCCCAGTAGGGGCACGTGCCTGGGTTGCCAGCCAGGTCAGGTCCCCGGTGCGGGGCACGCGAGAGGCAACCACACATTGAGGTTTCTCTCCCTCTCTTCCCTCTCTGTCTAAAATAAATAAATAAAATCTTTCAAAGAAGTTTTTTAAAAATTGGGGGTTAAATTGACAAATTAGAAAACTAGTACTTTGAAATGATATGGTCAGTGGGAAGAGGGAGAAAAGAGAAGAAAGAAATGTGGTTGCTGTGGTGAGTAGGACCCACAGGGCAGGATCCCATAAGGTGTTTGGATGTCATCCTGAGGTCTGTGGTGAGACCCAAAGATACTAAGCAGAACAGTGATAAAATCAGATTCACATTTCAGAAAGACGGCTCTGACTGCAGAACAGAGTAAAGGAGCAAGACAATGCAGAGAGACTTGTCAGGAAGCTGTTGGAGTAACACAGACAAGAAGTAACAGTAAACTAAGAGTAATTTAATGATTCTTAAAAACTAATTTTATGGGTAAATAGGCTTTTGTGGGCTTTCTAAGAAACCAACATTGCTATCACAACTTTCGTAGGAAAGCATGTTCCAAAGAATCAATTACCTGTCGATTAGCATACAACCTATTCATACACTAGGGACTGTGTACAATTTACTTGCCATTAAAAATAGTAACTTCTACAAAGTCTCATCTGCTTCCAAAAGTACAATCAATCTGGATCATTTCCACTACAACTATGAAAGCTTCTTATGTGAAGAACATCTAAAAAAAAGCTATTTCTAAATATGATTTTCAAAAATTGATCTTTTTAGCCCTGACCAGTGTGGCTCAGTTGGTTGGGCATCATCCCGCAAAGCAAAAGGTTGCGGGTTTGATTCCTAGTCAGGACACATGCCTAGGTTGCAGGGTCAGTTCCCAGTTGGGATGTATACAAGAGGCAACCAATCGATATTTCTTTCTCACATCGATGTTTCTCTCCCACTCCCTCTCTTTCTCCTTCCCTTCCCCCCCACTCTCAAAAAATATCTTTCTAAGTGTTTATACTAACCACAGGTTAGGCTTTGGAACCTATGACTATATATTATTCTTAGTACACAGAAAAGGAAACAAGAATACTTACTTCATGAAACACTGCTCCTGAATACGGAGACACTCCCAAGTCCAACAGTGAGAGGCCTTCAACCACTGAAAAGTAAGATATCCAAGTTCACTCTTACTTCAAAGACATATGCAGATGGCCATAAACCAGTGTCAGATATTTCCAGGACAAAGGGCCTTATAGTTTATCTAACCCCCTTTACCTCATTCCCAGAAATTGGGTTTGAGTCTTGCTTTGAACATTTCTTATTATGGGGAGCTTTCTTCCATAGAGTATCCTTTTCCACTGCGGCAAACCACTCATTATGAGAACGTTTTATACTGAACTGTAAGATTCCTTTGATCTCCTTATAACTCCCACCCACTCTAAAAAGTATTTCATTTATATATATTCGGCTCCAATCCAAAACATGGTAAGATAACAAATTAGAAGTTCATGAGAAGTATTCATAGGTGGGGAAATGAGCAGTCACTCTCACATGTGCTTTGAGTGACATTTGTATTAACTTTTCTTCAGGGCAATATGTACTTTTTAAGTGTGCGCTTTTTGACCTAGAAATGATTGTTCTTAAGACAGTTTATCTTAGGGAAATAATTGGACAAGTACCCAAAGAAATATGTTCATTACCATGCTCAGGAATAGTGAAAAATTCAAAATAATCCCAATATCCATTAATGAAGATTTACTTAAATGAATTATGATGTGTTTGTGTGTGTATATATATATGGAGATGGATAGACAGATATACTTTACAGTTAAAAATTATACTATAATATAAATTGAACAAATAAAAGAAAAAGGCTCTTCCTTACAGAGAATTGTATGTATCAAATGCAGAAAGAAAGATGGAAACAGAAAACAACCATTTGGCAGACCCCACAGTAACAATTGTAAAATGCAAGTATCATCAATGAATATTAAAATTAGTGGGTAAAAATATAACGAGAAACAGAGTATTTGCAAGGGGAAAAATAATAATTTTACGTGAATAAACCTGACATTTACTACCTTAATCAAGAGACTGAAGTTTACATCACCAGTCATACAGGGTGGGGCAAAAGTAGGCTTACAGTTGTTCGTATGAAAATAATATAATAATTAATGAATAATAACACAAAAATAAACTCTGTGTTTCAAGTACTTATAACGGTAAAACTACTTTGCCCCATCCTGTATGCTGACCAGTTAACACCGTCAACATCAAATACCTCCTGATATGATTTACTGAGATGGGCAGGCATAAAACACTTCTGTGGTCCTTATGCCAAAAATGTGGTATCCTTGCTAAATTCCCACCTAACCATGAGAAAACATTAGACAAACCCAAACTGACGGTCAAACTAATTGGCTAGTACTCACTAACAAAGTCTGAAGAAGTATCCCAAAGTGGAAGAGACTAAGGATACACAACTACACGCAATACGGAATCATGGACTAGATCTTGGATGAGAAAAAGGACATCAGTGAAATGACTGTTATAATTCCAATGAGATCTACAGATTAGTTCATAGTATTGCATCAATGCTAATTTTCTAGTTTAGGTCACTGTACAATGGTTACATAGGATGCTATACTATATCCAGAAAAAGCAGAATGAGAATAAACAGGAAGTTTATGTATATTATTACAACATTTTTAAATATCTAAAGTTATTTTAAAATTGAGTTAAAATAAAAAAAGTATATTAGATATATATTTATTGAAGGAAAGATGTCCATGAAATACTCTTAAAGAAAAGCAAGTTATATAACATAGCGGATAAAATTTTATTTTAAATATTTAAAAGCACTCATTCATTTAATTATTTGAGAATATGTATTTGATAAAAGCCTCAAAATAAACATACAACATAAAAAATAAAATAAAAGTAAACAAAGAAAGTTAACAATGACCACTTCTGGATGATAAGAGTACAGAAGATGTTTAGTTTCTTTTATCTTTTCTTTATTTTCTAAATCTGTGGCAATTCTCATAATTTTATAATTATGAAAAAGAAATGGGGTTTTTGGGCTGGGTGAAAAAGGTGAAGGGATTAAGCACACGCACACACACTCAGAGATACATACAACAGTATGGTGAGTACCAGAAGAAAGTGGGAAGGGGTAGAAGAGGGTAAAGGGGGATAAATGGTGATAGAGGGAGACTTGACTTGGGGTGGTGAACATACAATACAATATACAGATAACATATTATAGAACTGTACAACTGAAACCTATGTAATTTTGTGAACTGATGTCAACCCAATAAATTCAATTAAAAAGAAAAAATAAACAGAAAAAATAATTTTAAAAGAAAGTGAGTGAAAAAGGATAAGAAAAAACAGACTGGAGCCACAAAAACCTGTAAAATGTACAAGCTTATATACGCATATAATATCTCACAAGTATATACAAGAAACTAATATACGTGAGAAACTGCTCCCTTCAGGGAACAGAACTGGGTGGTTATAGAAAAGTGGTGGAAAGGTGCCTTTTAATTGTACAGCCTTTTGCACCTTGGATTTCTGAACCATGTGACTGAATTACCTGTTCAAACACTAATATATAAAACGGAAGTCAAATTATAAAGTCTGTTAAAAAAAAACTATATATTGTTAATGAGTGACCATAAACATGGCTTTAAACTTTACAGACCCCCCAGAAGAAAACCTAATCAATTACACAATTCACAGTGGCTATAAAATAAAGCAAATCCCATGGCTCACTGGTCCTTATACTAGGGCCAGAAAGAAACTTCCTTCAAGGAGCCACAGGAAGAGGCTGTGTAACAAAGCGGTTAAACCCTTCAGTAACACGCTACTAGAGACGATTTATCAGGCCACTTCACAAAGCAACTCTCAATCTAAGTCAATGGTGCCCTATCGGAGTAGTAAAAGCATCTCTACAGAGGAACGGTAACATGCTGTCAAGGAACATCAGTCTCCCCTGGTTAATCCAGACGAGGATTCTTGATTACGTAGCTAGAGAAACAGACTGCATGACTTTCAGACAACAGTCTAAAACATCATTTCTCTCAGATATATGTTGCCTAGATATTGTATACCAGTGAATTTGTTAATGTGTTCTTTGGCAAGTGCCTGGAATGTGGCTCTGCTATCTTGATTAGTAAATATGAACTCATATTAATTAATAGATAATTGATCTGGAGAAAGAGTTAACCTCACATAAAAACATTAAAAAAAACCCCACACCACCTTTTACTACCATCATCTATAACATCAAAAAGTGTAGGAAGAACATAAACTCACAGTAGTTTTATTTAAATACATCTAGCTTTACGATAAACTTCATACAATGACCTTATTTCTTCTTGTTTTGGTGCACGTGATTGAAAACTTTGGCATAGTCAGTAGTTTGTTTGGGAATATCTGAGCTATAGCCTACCAAAATCCTCTAGAATCTAACAGTGGCTCTATTCCACGTGAAAAGAATAATCAGGGCCCCAAATTCTATTATATAAAACAATGTTTCGATAATATTTTGCTGGAAATATTTTAGGGTAGACTTCACAAAATGCCTATTTGGGTAAAATAAAAATTTTTTAACCCTTATTAAAAAAAAAAAGAACCCAAAGCTTTAAGCCATTCTTTTTCCTAGAATACCACCCCACACACACACGCACAAATAAAATCCATGAAAAGTATACCAGAGCAACTGAGTAACATTTCTGCTTCATGGGATTATTACCTAAGAACTAATGTTTTTGACTAGTTGACATTAAAGTTCATTAGTTATGGTCAACTATTCTAAAACGTAAGTTGCTTTAATAAAGTCTCTCAACTCTTAACTATTAAATTCCATGAAGCAAGAATTCTTATTTAGTTAACTTGATGTACTTTTCCTGAGGGTAATAACAAAAACCTATCATCTGGTATAAGACAAACATTGTCTTTGAGTTTCCCATATCAAAAAGGGTATATGCCCTGGCTGTATGTGGCTCAGTGGATTGAACGCCCGCCTGCACACCGAAAAGTCACGGGTTCGATCCCCAGTCAGGGCACATGCTTGGCTTGCAGGACAGTTCTACCGTCAGGGGCGTGCAAGCAGCAGCTAATCCACATCGACATTTCTCTCCCTCTCCTTCTGCTTCCCTTCTCTCTCAAAATAAATAAATAAATTTTCAAAATTCATTAAGTTCCACACTTATTATACGGGCACTGTATATATATTGTACTTCAATTAAAAAAAGTGTGTTTTTTTTTAATCTTCAAATGCTGGCGTTATCCTAGCACCCATCCCATTGCTCCCTTGCTTTGGACATTTCCCATCTTTCAACATTTCTTGATCTTGTTTACCTTCTGCTACCTGGAACTCCTAGCTCAAATCCCTCAACCTTAGGAAACTGGAAAAGGAGAGGACACTTCCTTCAGGGTCAGAACTCCAAGGAAGGAACTGGATGGACACTGGAAGTACACATTTCGTAAATGACTGTAACTGTTTTTTTCTCCCACTGGAAGGATCTGTGGATCCTTCAGCCCAAATTCTGTCTCATTGCAGGGGCTAGTACAGAACGATGTTTATTTTAAATAAAAACAGTAGAAAAGCCTGCATTGCAAGTCCCAGAGTGAGAGTAGGCGTCTAAGCACCTCACATACGCTCCTTGCTTAGGCAAGATTGGTCCCCTCACCAGAGACCCCCCTCACACACCATCCCATAACCCGGGGAGCACCACCTGCGACGCCGCGCTAAATCCCACCCCCCTCTCAATTCCCACTCCACCCTGCACGCCCTTTACACATCCCGACCCTTCCTCAGACCGTGCCCCTGGCTCAGAACGAGAGTGGGACACACCCCCTCCGATAGCATCCCTCAGGTAATCCGGCTCTCCGGGCCCAAATCTCACCCTGAAGCCCCACGACCCCTCCCCTCAGCAGCCTCGTCCTTAGGCCCCGCCCCCCACCATCTGAAGACTCCAGAGCCCGTCAGAATCTTGCGCTTGTGGCCACTGCCAATCCTCTCATTCACAGAGGCCAGGAGAACACAGGTACTTGGCCGCCTACTCGAGCCGGTGGCCTCACCTCTCTTCCAAGAGCTCAGTGGGGACACCACCTCCACCCGCTCGGAGACGAACTCGGCCAGACTGGAGCGGAACAAGGCCGCCCGCACTGTCACGGCCACCACCAGCACAAGGGCCAAGGCAGCCGCCATGATAGCTGGGGCGGGCGCGCCGGCAGGGAGGGGAAGGCGAAGCGGAAGAGCCTCGCGACCTGTGCACCACTTCTGTAGTTCTGCGACCCGGCGCGCCTGGCTGGTACCGTCGGAGCTGCCAGACACAGGACTACTACTCCCAGAGATCCTTGCGGCAACGCAGGGAGGGACGACGGAAAGCGGGGCATCTCAAATTTGTAGCAAAAGGTTGGGCGACGTCTCCTTTGATAGCTAGTGAATTATGAAAGCACTCAGGGCTCGAAGTGCTGCTGAAAGCAAATAGGTGAAGGCCGTTGTCTTCCTAGGATTGTGAGCCAGCTTTAGAGATGTTAGTTTCACTCTTGTGTGTATGTTTTGTTTTTCAGATTTCATTTATTTTTAGAGAGGAAGAAAGAGGGAGAGAAACATAGATGTGAGAGAGAAACATCAGAAACACCTAGCAGAAACATCCATTGGTTGCCTCCCATACTAGCCCCGCCAGGAGGCATCAAACTGCAACCCGGGCAGGCGCCATGACCGGGAGTGGAACCAGCGACCTTTCTTTTGCAGACCGTGCCCAACCAATTGAACTTCACCTGTCAGGGCTTGTGTGTGTGTTTTTAATGGTTAAATGTTTACCTTTTTTTTTTTTAAGATTTTATTTGTATTTATTTTTAGAGAGAGGGGAAAGGAGGGAGACAGAGAGGGAGAGAAACAGCAATGTATGGTTGCCTCTCACATGGCCCTCACGGGGACCGGCTTGTGCCCTGACTGGGAATCAAACCGGGACTGCCTGGTTCCCAGCCCGCGCTCAATCCACTGAGCTACACCAGCCAGGGCAAATGTTTACCTTTTTTAAAATTCTCACCTGTGGACATGCTTACTGATCTTAGAGAGAGGGAAAGGGGGAGAGAGAGGGAGAGATGAATGTGTCCACAGGAAACCGAACCACAACGTAGACATGTACCCTGTCTGGGAAATCGAGCACAGGACCTTTCGGTGTCCCTCAACTCAAGGCTCCAACCAACTGAACGACACTGCACAGGGCTCCCTTTTTTTTTTTTTTTTTTTTTTAAGATTTTATTTATTTTGTTTTTAGAGAAACGAGAAGGGGAGGAGAAAGGGCAAGAGCAAGAAACAACAATGTGTGGTTGCCTCCTGCACACCCCCTACTGGGGACCTGGCCCACAACCCAGGCATGTGCCCTGATTGGGAAATGAACCAGTGGCCCTTTGCTTTGTAGGCCACTCTTAATCCACTGAGCTATACCAGCCAGGGCTGTTTTTAAAGAATATTAAATGTGTATTCATGTATTTACAATTGTGTATTGAACGCCAACTGTTGCCAGACACTATATTGGACTCTGAGCATACATTTTGGTGTAGTAAAAAGACTTGTTAGCTCTGCGGTCTTAAACAAGTTATTTAACCTTTCTGTGCCTCAGATCTCTCATCTGAAAAATGTACTGGTTGTTGACTCCTATCAGCCTGCTAGAAACGACTGAGGGATTCTTTAAAAATTTGCCAGTTGCACCCTGGCTGGTTTGACTCAGTGGATTGAGTGCTGGACTCTGAAGGGAAAGGTTGCCTCTTCCATACCTGGTCAGGGCACATGCCTGGGTTGCCAGCAGGCCCCCAGGTTGGAGGCTTGCAGGAGGCAATGGGTATCTCTTGCACATTGCTGTCTCTCTCCCTCTTTCTCCCTCCCTTCCCTCTCTCTAAAAGTAAATAAATAAAATCATTTTTTAAAAAATTTGCCAGTTGCACCCTGGCTAGTGTAGCTCAGTGGACTGAGTGCAGGCTGCAAAACAAAGGGTAGCCAGTTTGATTCCCAGTCAGGGCACATGCCTGGGTTGCAGGCCAGGTCCCCAGTGGGGGTCACATGAGAGGCAACCACACATTGATGTTTCTCTCCCTCTCTTTCTCCCTCCCTTCCCTTCTGTTTAAAAATAAATAAAACCTTTAAAAAAAATTTGCCTGTTGCTTTTAAACACATCCATTATCAAAAATTAAATCATATAAACTTACAACAAAATAAGTCGTATTAAAAACAAGATGCCCTGATGGGTGTGGCTCAGTTGGTTGGGCAGTCCTCAAAAAGGTCTCGGGTTGGATTCCCAGTCAGGGCACATGCCTGGGTTGGGGCGGAGGCAACCTATCCGTGTTTCTCTCCCTCTCTTTCTCCCTCCCTTCCCCTCTCTCTAAAAATAAATAAATAAAATCTTTAAAATAAGTAAATAGATAAATAAATTGAGATCTCTATATCCCAAGGTTCTATACTGGGTGTTGGGGAATATTGCACTAACAAAGTTATACCCCTACTTTTATGGAACTTAGAGAGTAGTTGCAGAGTCATAGTCTTAAGAATAACAAGTAACGATAAAATCACAAACCATGATGACAGAAGAAAGGGGAGCAGGATGCTAGCAGAATGCAAAAATCAGCCCTGTAGCTGATAGCTTTCCTGACCAGTGGGAGGAGCAGGTCTCCATCGGAAGAGGGGATCATGAAGGAAGAGAGAGAGGCACTCTCATCCTTTTAGCCCTGCTCTGCCAAGCATTGTGCCATACTTTTAACACACATTAGCTTATGCAGTCTGTACAACCTTCCTGACATTTCGGGGTTTTTTTCTTTTTGTAACACAAGTACCTGTCTGAAACTTTGCCTAAGGCATCCACTTCAAAGACGGTATCTCGAGTAAACGCTGCCAGCCACACAATTAAAGAACCAGATCACCTCCCCCAACTGAGGCCCCTTTGTTTTAGAGATACTGGTTGATTTCAGTAACTTACCATTTGGGCTACCTGTTTGATTTCTTTACTCTCTCTTTTCCAGGGCTTTAAATTCCTGCTTTTTAAATTCACCAATAACATGTGAGCCTATGAAACCCTAGGCCACCATCATCAACCCCCCCAAAAAAAGAGCACCCCAGGCCCGTGGAGCTCTCCGGTAGCAAATGCGCGCTCTCTCTCTCTCCCCCTTATCTCCCCCACCCCCCTTAACCTTGCTGTGCTGCACCAGGCGTGTTGTGTAATTTGCAGGTCTTGCAGGTCTTGTAAGTAATAAACCTTATCTTTTCAAAATTTCCTGATGATTATTGCTAAAGGGCATCTTGAAATCATAATAAGAACTATCAGGGCTGGTCCAACTACAACAGTGTAATTGATAGGCTAAGTGGGACCAGTACAAACAAGTGTTGGTGTTTTCTTTTTACATGAAAGGAGGAGGCATGTATTACATCATCTTAGGGTAAAGAATATTGCATTATGAAAAGTGGAGGAGATTATAACACAGTGAAGACTGAACAAGATTATGTAATGTAAAATGCTTAGCATATAGCAAGTGCTCAATATACATTGTTAGCTGATTTACTATTGTTTGCATCATCCTAACAAATGACTTATAATTCTTCTTAAGATAAGGATTGTCCTTGGGAAGAACAGTGATTAGCTATTGTAGGTAGTAGATTTAACCTAGACCAGTGGCTCTTAAAGATGAGTGTGCATGGATCATAGACCTAGTCTCCTAGAAGAAAACAGAAGTAAATCTCCATGACCTTGAGTTAGGCAATGGTTTCTTAATTGTAACTCCAAAGCACAGGCAGCAAAAGAAGAAATAAATTGAACTTCATCAAAATTAAAAACTTTGGTACTCCAAAGGACACCATCGAGAAACGAAGAGCCCTGGCTGGTGTGGCTCAGTGGATTGAGCACTGACCCACAAACCAGAAGGCCGTTACTTTGATTCCTGGTCAGAGCACATGCCTGAGTTGTGGGCCGGGTTCCTGGTTGGGATCATGTGAGAGGCAACCAGTCAGTGTATCAGTCATACATAATGTTTTTCTTCTTCCCTTTCTCCCTCCCTTCCCATCTCTCCAAAAATAAATAAATAAAATCTTTTTAAAAATTATGATAGCTCATCTAACCATTTAAAAAAAAAAATGAAAGGACAAACCATGGAAGAGAATATCTATGGGAGAAAATATCTGTAAATCATATATCTGATTAGGAACAATTATTTATAATATATAAAGGACTCTTACAACTCAATAATAAAATGACAAATGACCTGATTAAAAATGGACAAAGGATTTTAATAGATACATTTCCAAAGAAGATGCATAAGTGGCCAATAAGCATGTGACAAGATGCTTAACATCATTATATAAATCAATACCACAGTGAGATATCAGTTCATACCTGCTAGGGTAGCTACAATAAAAGATGGATAATAACAAGGATCTGGAGAAATTGGAACTCTCATAACAGCGCTGGTTGGAATGTAAAATGCTGTAGTCATTTTGGAAAATAGTTTGGTAGTTCCTCAAAATGTTAAACATAAGGTTGCCATATGACCCAACAATTCAGTTCCTAGGTATATTCAACGTAAATGAAACATATGTCTACACAAAAATTTGTACACAAATGTTCATAGCTTATTTATAGTTATTGTTCATAATAGCCAAAAAGTGGAAATAGCCCTGGCTGGTGTAGCTCAGTGGATTGAGCACAGGCCTGGGAACCAAAGGGTCACTGGTTTGATTCCCAGTCAGGGCACATGCCTGGGTTGCAGGCCAGGTCCCTAGTTGGGGACGTGTGAGAGGCAACCACACACATTGATGTTTCTCTCCTCTCTTTCTCCCTCCCTTCTCCTCTGTCTAAAAATAAATAAATAAAGTATTTTAAAAAGTGGAAACAACCCAAACATCTGTTTTGTTTGCCATGGATGAATAAACAAAACTATACAATGGACTATAATTGGGCAATAAAAAAAGAATGAAATATTGATACGTGCTACAATATGGGCGAACCTTGAAAATATGCTGAGTAAAATAAGCCAGTCACAAAAGACCACATATTGTATAATTCCATTTATATGAAATATCCAGAATAGGCAAATCTATAGAAACAGAAAGTAGATTAGTGGTTGCCTAGTGCTTGGCCAGGGGTGAGGACAGGGATAGGGAAGGGAATGGGAAACGACTGCTGCAGGATTTCTTTTCATACCTTATTTCTTTTGGGGATGAAATGTCCTAAAATTATATTGTGGTAATGGTTTTAGAACTATGAATATACCAAAGCCATTGAACTGTATGTACACTTTAGGTGAATTTTATAGCATGTGTGTTATGTCTCAAAATTTTAAAAAATGACTGAGCATCAGAATCACTTAGGAGATGTATTTTTAAATGTAAATTCCCTAGCTCTGCCCTAGAGATTGTGATTCACTAGGTCTGGGATGGAGCCCAGGAACCTGCATTCTTAATTTCTCCAGTGTATTTGATTGCTGGTGGTTCAGGAACCATATTTTGGAAAACATTACCCTGCAGGAATAACTATCCAGTAGCATATACAGTAAAGATGAAAATATTAATAATATCTAGCAAGTACTGAGCATTTACTATGTACTAAGTATTATTTTAAGCAATATACCAGGACCTGTTTTATCTCATTTAAAATATACACTACTATGGGTACTATAATGTCCCTATGACCACATGCACATGAGGAAACCAAGGCACCAAGAGATTTAGTAATTTGTCTAAGGTCACACAGCTAGTAAATGGCATAACAAGAATCTGAATAGCAGCTCCAGACATTGTGGTTCAGTTGTTCTGCCTGAGAAAATGAGGGGAACTGTGGCTGGGCTGATTTGGGTTGGGTTGTTTTGTTGTCGTAGCTGAGAAGGAAGGGTAGAGAACAGAAAGGAGGAAGATAATAAAGCAATAAGCAAGGTGATTATCTCTCCTGAGAAATCAGAGATCCCAGAGAGTATGTGGGTTACCTAGGAGGAATAATTTGAGGCTCTAAGATATTAACTAACCAGCTTCAAGCCACATACCTGGACATTTTTGCCTTTAGCATTTATTGAACATCTACTCTTGCCAGGTCCTGAGCCAGGCTGTCGACATACAGTCTATTCAGTACATTTATGTTACTCCAAAGAGCAAACTGATGATGGCAGAGAGTTACCCACAAAGGAGTGCCCATAAGACTGTCAGCTGACTTCTCAAAAGAAACCTTGCAGGCAAGAAGGGGCTGGAAAGACTACTCAAAGTTATGAAAGGCAAGGACCTACATCCAAGGTTACTCTATCCAGCAAAGCTATCTTTTAGAATGAAAGGGCAGATAAAGTGCTTCACAGATAAGGTCAAATGAAAGGAGTTCATCATCACTCAGCCCTTATTATATGAAATGTTAAAGGGACTTATCTAAGAAAAACAAGATCAAAACTATGAACAGTAAAATGACAACAAACGCACAACTATCAACAACTGAACCTAAAAAAAAAAACTCAAAACCTAAAACTAAAACAAACTAAGCAAACCACTAGAACAGGAACAGAACCATAGAAATGGAGATCACATGGAGGGTTATCAGTGAGAAGGGTGAGGCTATAGCATGGGGGAAAAGGTACAGGGAATAAGAAGCATAAATGGTAGGTACAAAGTAGACAGGGGGAGGTTAAGAATAGTACAGGAAATGGAGAAGCCAAAGAACTTACATGTATGAACAGTCTACCAATGGCCGGGGGGGAGTGGGGAGGGGACAATGGGGAGAAGCGTTTTCAGGAATCACTGTAGAGGACACATGGAGGGAACTAAGGCGGGGGAGGGAGGCTGGGGGGG
>PVJI01001968.1:9977-103298 GCA_004026765.1 Micronycteris hirsuta | reverse complement strand
ATAATAATACAAATAAATAATAACATGCAAAAAAAAAAAAAGAACTTGTATGACCCATGGACATGAACTAAGGGGGCGGGGCGAATACTGGTGGAAGGGGCAGTGCAGAGCAGAGGAGGATAAAGGGGAGAAAAAAATGGGACAACTGTAATAGCATAATCAATAAAATATACTTAAAAAAGAAAACACAAGAACAGAGTGGAAAATATCAGGGTTGCAATAAAAGCAAAAAAAAAAAGCATTAAAGATACAACATTGTCTTGATCTGTGTTTAACACTGCAGATTTTTAATCAGATGACAATAAATTATGTAAAAACTTAAAAAACAGCCCGACTGGCGTGGCCCAGTTGGTTGGAGCATCATCCTGTAAACCAAAAAGTCATGAGTTCAATTACCAGTCAGAGCACATGCCTAGGTTGCGGGTTTGGTCCCCAGTTGGGACGTGTATGAGATACCTGATCAATGTTTCTCTCTCACATTGATACTTCTCTCCCTCTTTTTCTCCCTCCCTGCCCTCTCTCTAAAGGCAATAAGCATGTCTTTTGGTAAGGATTAAAAAACAACAACAAACAACTTAAAAACAATAACAAGTCAACAAATGGAGGTGAGAGGAAGTGAGTGGCATGTAGGGAAAAATAATTAAAGGCATTCTTAAGATTGAAAAAGTAGAAAGGCCTGATCTTGTCCAATGTACAGACTGGGAAACTAAGGCCTAGAGAGGAGCAAGCAGCACCTGACCTCGGCTCACACAGCAAGTCAGTAGTGGCAAGGGGCCCAGAAAACACCATTTAACTCCTACACCAGCTGATTCTTGTTCCTGGGCTGCATCTTTGGTGAGGCCCACTGGATCCTTCCACAACCCGCAGACCCAAGTATTATAACGTTCCAAGAGAACCAGAGATCTGGCCTTACGTAATACCCTGAGGACAGGTGCCTTGGCAGAGCCATTCCCCTACACCATCATGTGGACAGAGAGCCTGTCAAGAATTAGGCCATCTCCTGGGAAGTGTTTCGGAGAAATTAGAAAAGACTGGATCTTTGTTCCACATTTGAGCCACTGGACCAAGCCTTGCCTGAAGGCAATTATGGCTGACCATTTCAACCAAATTCCTTTTCTAGTTTAATCCAGTTTGAGTTGGGTCTTTAGTTACTTGCAACCAAAAGTTCTTAACCAATACAACAGGAGATGGGAATTCAGCCTCCCAAAGGACTCTCATATACTTCCCTGGCTTCAATGACCATTTATATGTTGATGGCTCTCAGACCTTTACTTCCAGCCCAGATTTCTCTTGTTAAAATTCAGACATATATTAAACTACCTCTTAGACATTGCCACCTGGATATCCCAAAGCCACTTTAAACTCCAAATCTCTAAAACTGAGCTCATGATCTTTCCTCTATCAACTCACTCTTCCTCTTTAATTCCTTATCTCTGTGAGTGGCCAATCTTTCAGATGCTCAGCCAAAACCTGGGAATCCGTCTTGATATCTCCCACTTCCCCATCCCTTGTATACAATTCACCTCCAAACATTGACCTAAATATCAGTCAAATCCACCTATTCCTCTCCATTTTCACTGCCACCACCCTAAGCCACCATGACCTCTCACCTAGATGTTTACTATACTTTCTCGACTAGTCTCTTGCTGCCACTCTTTATTCTCAACCCGTTCTCTATCCCTGACACCCACTGTTGAATGAAAGAATGAATGAACAAATGAACATTACTAAACTCTCACTTAAGGCTTTCACTGGCTTTCCTTTGCACTTAGTTTAAGGACCAAGTCTTTAAGATGGCTTGTAAGGGCCAGCACGATCTATCTCCCTACCTCCCCGCCTTGCCTCTTCCCTCACTTTTCTGCCCTATTTGCACCTGAGAAAATAAATTACCAGTAATCATTCCCTTGGTTCATTCTATTTTGTACACCCCACTGGCTACTCCCGACAGCATCTGTCCTCACTTGGCAAAGTCCTACATATCCTTCAAAGACCATTCTTAGAATTTTCTTCTTTAGGAAGACTGATTCCATCAGGGAGTCAGTTCTTTCTCTATGCTCCCAAAGCATTTAACAGCCACTTCTATCCTGCACTTAATGATCACTATCTGATAATTCTGTTACCTGGAGTCATTGGAAGTCTGATTCTCCTGTTCCTTGTGTCTGCTGAATCTTACTCATGGTGGATTTTTTTCCTTGTGTATTTCATCAGTTGTTTCCTTGCGGATTAGCTAATGTTTGGAAGGGCTTTAGGGATTCTGTGTAGCCTGCAGTGGGGAGCAGAGGAGGGGGAGGGAGGATAGACCCAGAGAGGATTTGCATTTGTTTCTGCTAAGCATCTGAGAGTTTTGGAGTAGCCTCAGCGATTCCCAGCCATGCAGGTGATGTAAGTATGAACCCTAGACACATTAAGGGCAGGCACGTGGTTTCAAATTCTCAGGAAACAGTTTTTTCCCCCACCTAAAGACAGAGTCAAGACAGACACATAAGACACAAAGATTTTTTTGTCTCTTGTGCTAGTAGTCAGATGTTTCTTTATTTTCCCCTAATCTACTCTTTCACGGTGGGTGTAGAAGCCTTTCAAAGGTCCTAGATTTATCAAGGGCCTCAATTCCAACCCTAAACTGCACATAAACCCAAGGCTTCATCTCCCCAATTGTCTGTTAAAATCCAAACTATTGCAGGCCCAGTTGTACATTTAAAAGGATGTTTATTGTTTTTATTTCCGGCACTTCCATGTGTTATGTAGCAGGAAGTTCCAGATATTTTCAGAAAGGAAGTCCAACTCAACTTAGTAGACAGAATCGTCACTGGCTGTTGACTTATCTATTTTCTCCATGAGTATCAAGCTCTGAAAGGGCAGAATCTGGATCTGACTCATCTCTGGGTCAAGACCCCCAGCCCTAGACCTCTCACAGAGTAAGTGCTCAGTGGATTTGCTGACACCAAGCCTCCACTCAGACCCTTCTAGAGATGGGAGCTCTCTTTCCCCCCAAAGAAGCCTATCCTATGCAAAGGGTTGTGTTACCTGGGTGACCACCTGGCTAGTAGGGGACAGCCTTCCCTTCATCTGTCTGTGTTCATCCTTCCCAACACTTAGCGTGTCCACTCAGATTCTGTAGGTGGGAGTGTGTGGGGGAGGGTCTCAGGGCCTGGATGATCCCAGTGATAACTAGAACTTTGAACTTTAATTCAAACGGAAACATGTAGGGCCAGTTCTTTTAAAAAAACATCAATTTATTTTTCATTGATTGATTTTTGAAAGAGAGGAAGGGAGAGTGAGGGAGAGAAAGAAACATCAATTTGTTGTTCCGCTTATTTATGGAATCTTTGGTTGAATTCTTGTATGTGCTCTGACCGGGGATCAAACCCACAACCTTGGCATATGTATTGGGATGATGCTCCAACCAACTGAGCTACCCAGCCAGGTCAGGCCAGTTGTAAATGTACACCTAAAGTTCTTAGGTACCATTAGTAGAAATCTAAACTGGCTCAATAATTAGGGAGAGCAATTCAACATCATCTATATAAATTTGAAATATGCACACTTATCATATTGTGACTCACTTCTCTGAATCAATTCTCTTCATACCATAGTCACAGGAACATTGTGATAGCAAAACAAATGAAAACCACTCAAATGTCTATCAATTAGTGATCAACTAAATAAGCTATCTACAGCCCTACAACGGGAAACCATAAGAGAGGTTTTTTTGTTTTGTTTTTATGAGGTAGATCTACATGTATTGACATAGATAGAACTCCAAATCATATTGCTGAGTGAAAAATGGGAAGCTGCAGGACAGAGTATATAATGTAATATATTTAGGTAGAAACCAACAAACAAACCTACAAGCAGTATAAACTGTTACCTCCTGGAATCTATTTGACAAAATCTATCAACTTTTACAGAAGTTAATAAGCTACTTTTACATAAGCTGCTTAAACTTTTTAGATAACCTCAACTGACTAATCCCCTCTAGTAGATAGTCATCTTACAAATAAATGTGCAAAATAATGGATAAAATATTTATAGCGGCGTTGTCTGTAGTAATAAAATATTGGAGGAGTCTGGTAAATATGCGTACATACAATAGGATGCAATGCAGGTGTGAAAAATAATGAACCTTCTCTCCATACTGATAAGGAAAGATCTGTAAGATATGCTGAAAAGTAAAAAAACAAACAAAATAAAAAGGGGGCATAACAGTATCCCTGTATATGTGCAAAAAATACATATATGTACATATGCATTGGATTTTAAATGCACAGAATATCTCTGGAAGGAATCACGGGAAGCTAGAGTTGGTAGTTACCTCCAGGGAGGAGACCGAATAGTTGAGAAGCGGGGAGGGAGAGACACCTGCTTTTCACTGTATTTCCTATCGAACCTTTGGAATTTTGAACTCCGTCTCTGTAACTAAGTAAATAAAAACACTGAAGCATAATTTTTTTTAAAGATTTTATTTATTTATTTTTAGAGAGAGGAGAAGGGAGGGAGACAGAGAGGGAGAGAAACAGCAATGTATGGTTGCCCCTCACATGGCCCTCACAGGGGACCCGGCCCACAACCCAGGCATGTGCCCTGACCAGGAACCGAACCGGGACCGTCTGGTTCCCAGCCCGCGCTCAATCCACTGAGCCACACCAGCCAGGGCTGAAGCATAATTCTAAACCTAGAAGCAAAATAAGCCCAATGAAACCAAGCACTTCCTATATGTGTATACATATGTTGCGTACGAAAAGGAAAGAAGGATACAGTCCAAATTAGGGGCAGTAGTGGAGGGTCTCTGGGACTGAATGAGGGGTGGTCAAGGGTGAAGTTGACTTTATCTTGATGGTTTGAATTTTCTGTTTATAATTTTTTAGAAATTACAAATGTTGCTTGGATTTTATACAAGTATTTATATAAATTGTTGCATTCTTTAATACATTTTAATTTCTAAAAACACACTTTAGGTAGATAGAATTATAACCACCCCCAGGCAAAGGAGTGAGGCTGACTTTTCCTTCTGAAAGGAGGATTCTCCTTTGTCCCACCTGCTTTACCCAAGGACAGCCTGACTCAGGAGGGACCTGGGCTACTCCCGGCATCATTCCAAAGAGCCTCACCTGTCACCTTTCACCTGCTTGGCTCCCTTTCCCTTGTGCTCTGGGCTGAGAACCAGAGCCAATTGGCTGTAGGGTCATTTTTCCAAAGGTCCTCATCGATGTGAGGTTGAGCAAGGCCAGCGCAGAAAAAATGAGACAGCTGGCTCTGACATCTTACCTCTCTGCGGTAACCCTTTCAATGCCCCACCACCCTTTCCCCCACCTCCCGAAATGCATTCCATTCAGTCCATTCAGTGGAGAGAGATTATCTGAAGAACCCATCCAACTAGATAGATAGGAATTTAGTATACGATCTCTGGGGTCACGCTGACAGAATTCGTGTTCCAGTCTATCATTTAGTAGCTGTCAAACCTTGGGCTGATAACTCAAATTCTCTGTGCCTCAGTTTCCAAATCTGCAAGATGTGGATAATAAGAGTAGCTTCCTCAGAAGATTCATTGTGAAACTGTAATGAGAGATTACGTGAAAAATCTTCAGGACACCTCCTGCAACAATGGAAGCGATCAATAAATATTAGCCATGATTAGTAATACTTGTGCAGAGACTTTTTTTTTAAGGACAGGACTAAAAAGCTCTGAAGGCCCCTGCAGAAGAAGAGCTGAATCTGGCAAGTCAGTAAATCACCTGGAAATAGAGCAAGGAGAGGCATCAGTCACTAGCTTTCTAATCTGACTCGAGTCAGGAACAGTTGTTATGACAGAGGAAGTTCTTGAACAAAAAGTCTAAGGGAAATGATGTCCTAATCAAAATCTGTGACAACTTCATTTCAAAGATGGAAAACATCTGACCTGGGAGTTAGGAACTGCTGATTTTTCCCTCCTCAGAGGAGATAGTCAATGTTGATTTTGTGCACGTAGGTCAGTGGTCATACTGTGTTTTCTCTACTAAGTTGAGTAATTATATTTCAATGTTGCCTTTTTATTCTTTTTAAACCAACCTTGTTGAGGTGTAATGAGTGCTGACAAATATATACATCCAAGTAACCAATCCCACTATCGAAATATTGAACATTTCTATCACTGCAGAATATTCCCTCATTCCCCTCTGTGGTTGATCCACGTACCCCCAGGCAGTGTTGATCTGCTTTCTGTTGGTATACATGACTTTTGCCTGTCCTAAAAGTTCATAGAAATGGAATCACATGATATATGCTCTTTTGCATCTAGTTTCTTCTGTTCGGCATGGTGTTTTGAGGTTCATCCATATTTTTGCAGGCATTAGTAGTTTATTCCTTTGCAATACTTAGTAGTAGTCCATTGGATGAATATACCGCAGTTTTATTAACTTTATATGCTAGATTTTGAGAGAATACAGATTGACTGTGTTTGAACTCTAGGAGAGAGTAAAGCAATAAGAACTGGAGGTAGAAGCCTCAAGTTCCTGTCCTGTGCCTTTCACTCACTCATTCTGTTACTCTGTGCAAGTCCTTCTCCCTCATTCAGGCTTCAGTGTGAACTTAGAGTACTTAACGATGTCTAAATGACCATTCCATGCCATTCCATTATAGGTAGAAGGGTTTATTCTCCTATAAGAAGGCATATTATTTTAAAGTTCACAGGTAAGGTCCTGTCTGCAGGAGTGGAGTAGACCCAGTGAATTCCTCTGGCAGAAAGGGAGGGCAAAATCCACAGAAAACCAGACAAGCAACGGAGAATAAACAGGGAGTCTCCAGGCAACTCCAGAAATCGATAAATAAATATTTACACTCTATTCAGAAACTTTATCCCTGGCTTCTCTGCCAAAAGCTCCTGGAGGTAGACCCTTGGCTGGAATCAAGGGAGTCAGGATAAGGGTCAGGAGGGTTTCATGGAGTAGGAGGGGTTCTGAGGACAGAGAACAGACCAAGGTGAAGACTGAGGCTACCGTTCTGGGTCCAGAAGGTGGGTAGGTAAAACCAAGGGAAAGGATGGAGAAGAGCTTGATCCAGAGAATGGATCGGAATCTTTGAAGATACCATTGTGCCCAAATACCTCCGTAACCCAAATACATTTCAGGGCCTCACATGACTCGGGCTTAGCACCTTCAATGGCAAATTAAAAAACTACATTATAAGGGAAAATGGTTGAAAACAAACTAAATCTTTAGCTACAGAGGACTGATTCAATAACTTCAGTCCGTCCTTACTATGATACAGTGAAATATTATGTGGCTGTAACGAAGAACGAGATGGCTCTGTAGGTACTATTAGGGACTCCTCTTTAAGTTGCATTGTTAAGTTAAAAAAAAAAAAGCAAATTTCAAGATAGTGTGCATAGTACACCATCATTTGTGTTCAAAACAGGGAGATCATATATACATATACATACATGTATATGTAGAGAATATTTCTGGCAATTCACACAAGCTGGTAACAGCAGTTGCCCCTGGGGAGTGGGAGTGGATTGGAAGGTGCTAGAGGTGGAAATGGAATGGAAACCTTTTGTTCTGTGGTTTTGAATTATGCACAATTTAACCTATTCAAAAATAAAAGAATGTATTCAATCCAAGAACAATAGTCCAACTCTCAAAAGTAATTAAAAAAAGACTTTAATATTTGTTAACTCTCAAAAGACATGAAAGGGTCTCCAATTCATGACAAAACTCTTTAGAATCTCCTTTGTTTTCACTAATCCTCTCACACCCCACTGCTGCCTCTCTCTCAGTGTCTCTTGCTCACCAAACCTGTCGCTTTCCCTCAAAAATTGTCCACCCTAGGCCTTTTCCCACAGCTTAACTTTTTTCTTTCCTTCCCTCTTTCCTCTCACTTGGACATCCTCTTACCCCCAGCTCTGCATCTGAAAAGCCTAGAAAGCAGCGAGACAAGACAAAACGCTCCTTAGAAAGCCATGGACAGAAAAAAAATAAAGAGCAGGCAAAGGAATTTCCCATCATGCTCCTATTGTACAGACAGAACTACAGAGGCCCATAGAGGGACAGAGAGTCACTCAAAGTCAAATAGCAAAGTCAAATAGCAAGCCTTTGAAGGCCCAAACAGAACAAAAACAAGGAGGCAGGGCTCCTGATTTGAAATTATATATCAGGCCATTCAATCCATTTTTCCCAAGGCAAGCTTCTACTCATTCTTCAAAGCCTCACTCAGATGGCTCTCTTCCAGGAAGGCTTCCTTGAATCCCCGCTCCCCACACCAACCCCCACCACTGGCCTTTTTTTTTTTTTTCTCAGATCCTCCTAGCACTTTGGCCTATCCACTGTCCTAGTTCTTATCTACCTGTATTATAATGTCTCTGATTATGTTTCTGTTTATATCTGAATGAGAGTCACAAGTACAGAGAAGGTATCTGTCTCCCAGAAAGTAACTAGGTGTTCTTTCTTTCTTTTTTAGTTAAGCATTTCTGAGAGTGTGGTGGACTGAGAGCAGCAGTGCTTGAAGAGACTGGCAGACAATGTATTTGGGAGCTTTGAGGAGGGAGAGGTTACTTCCTCCCAGCGAGATCTTGGAGATCTTCCTGGAAGAAGTGCCATTTGGCTAATAGATATCCTGGAATTACATCCCACATATTCAAATTACTCATTTTCAACTATATGACTTTGGCAAACGAAACAACATAAAAGAAAATTATTTTTTTCCTCAATCATAACACTGTTTTTATGAGGTTCACAAAATTATTTGCACTAAGACAAAATATATCAGAGTAAGATTAGTAACTCAAGCTGTCTCTTAATTTTCATGCAAAAAACTTTTTCAGCCCTGACTGGTGTGGTCAGTGCGTTGGACGTCGTCCTGCAAACTGAAAGGTTGCTGGTTCAATTTCCAGTCAGGGCACATGCCTGGATTGCCTCGTTTGGGGCATGTGAGAGGTAACCAATCAATGTTTCTCTCCCTCTCTTTCTCCCTCCCTTCCTCTCTCTCTAAAACTGAATTAATAAAATCTTTTAAAAAAACTTTTTTAACATATGTGTTGCAGTTTTCAATTGTTGTATAACAAACCTCCACACACTTAGGGGCTCAAGACAACACCCATTTACCTGGGGTGATCACTTCACAAGGTATATAAATGTCTAATCACTATGTTTACATCTGAAACTAATGTAACATTGTATGTCAACTGTAATTTAGAAGTTAAACATCTTTAAAATAACTAAGATAGTGCCACACTAAATTAAAAAAATATATATACATATAACGCCCGTATTTATTAGTTCACAGTTCTGTAAGTCAGCAGTCCAGACACACCTTATCTGGGTTCTCTGCTCAGGGACGCAAAAGGCTGAAATCCAGGTGTTGGCCAGCTGTGTCCTCATCTGAAGACTCAACTAGGGAAAGTTTGGCTTCCAGGCGTCCTCAGAAATTCATTTTCTTGCGGTCATGTTACTGAGATCTCCATATTCTTGCTGTTCGCTGGCCACTTTTGGCTTCCAGAGCCCTCTCTGGGGTCCTTGCCATGTAGCTGCCTCCACAACACGGCCGTTTGCTCCACAACAAGGCTAACATGGGAGTGTTAGGCAAAAACATTGTACATTTTTCATATGTAGGCTTTATAACTTTTATGCTATTTGTTATTGTACACATATGCACATGTAATCAATATTTCTACACATCGTTGAATATACAGAAACATGCACTGACACATCAGCTCAGTGATCTTGGGCCTCAGTAGGCTGAACCCAAATTTCCTCATCTGTAAAATGGGGATAACAACAATGCCCATCTTGGAGGGTTACAGGCACATAGTAAATGCTCAATAAAAATACAAGCTGCTGATTAGTACTGAAGAATAGGGAGGGTCTAAACACAGGGAGATGAGGTGGGTGAGTGGACAGGGTTCCGAATGAGAGGGAAAGTACCAGAACAAAAATCCCAGAAGCAGGAAGACTGGTGGTGGTTTGGAGTATGATAATTTGCACAGGGGTGTGTGTGTGTGTGTGTGTGTGTGTGTGTGTGCGCGCGCGCGCGCGCGTGTGTATTGACAGACCAAACAGTGGATGAGGGCAGCTTCATTTGCTTCCCATCAGTATTTACTAAATGTTTACCGTGTACCAGGTACCATGAGAGGATGCGGGGCCATCAGTGTGAATTGCATCTGGAAGTGATGGGAAGGCAAGGAAAAGGTGTGAGTAGAAAAGGTCAGTGCTCTGAGCTTCCAAGGATCCATTTGCTTCTAGAAGAGTGGTTGGGAACCCTGCTGTGGAGAGAACCCTGCTGTCCACTCTCCTCTCCTCAGCCTCAAAGCTGGAGGGATGCAACCATTTCCCTTCAAAAGTTTTAAATGTGGGAATTCATGCAGGGCACTCACACCAAAGCAGCTCACTTGCGTACATGTCCACACTCACACTCACATCCATGGAACACCAGAGTCACCACCCTACCCTCACACCATGAGCAGATGGGCTAAAACTAAGCCAGGCACTTGGCTTCCTGCCACCTGCCTCCTCTTCCCGAAATGAATCCTGTACTGACACTCAACTCCTCATCATCAGGGGCATTAAGCACCATTCATACAAACCCAGATGCTTAGAGGTTGGGGCTGGAGTGCTGTTTAGAAAGCCTGGAGCCAGCCATGTCGCAGCTGGGAAACTGAGGCTCAGACAAAGAAAGTGACTTGCCCTGGGCCAGGCAGTGAGCCCAGGACTGATAGAACTGTGACTGAAATCTGGATTTACTGACAGTCAGATTCTGGTTTTCCGTGGTGCACACACACACACAGACATCAAGTCAGACATCTCTGGGTTGAACAACAAAGCTTGCTGAGTTAGAGTTCAGGGGATACGGCCCCTTGTTAGAATATAGGCTTATCTGTTGGGGGAATTTGGGAATATGTTTAAATTTAGGTGGCTCTACAAATTCAATTTTCCCCCCCTCTGTCTCAGTTTCTTCATCAGTAAAATAGAATAATAATATTACTTATATTAGGGGATTGTTGTAAAGATTAAATGAGTTATCAACAGGTAAGGGCTCAGAACATTACCTAGCACACAGAAATACCAATAGTATCATCATTAATATTACTGGTTTAACACTATAAACCTAGTTAGGGGCTTGGGGGGCTCTGCTTCTAGGGAGATAGGGCCCTGCTGGTTTGACTCAGATTCCAAGCTACCTACTTGGCTTCATCTCAGCCTTACTTCTATCTAGAGGGAAAGTGGGGAGGGGGGAGCAGTGAGCCAGGTCTTCAGCAGGCTCATACCTTTGAGTTCGTGCAAGGTCCTGTGAAGGACACATCCAGGCTGATATATCTTTGCCCTTTGAAGTGGGGGGCCCCAAGCTATCAGGGAGCCTCCAGGGTTTGGTAAGGGCAAGACCAAGGCCCAAACAGGAATAAAAGGGTGGCCTCTTGACCTCTAATCCTGGGGCCCATAAAATTGGACAAGTTCATGTGCACATGTGTGTATGTTTGTATATGGATGCCTTCATATGTATGCATAGATGCACATGTCTATCCATGTATGTACACAGGAGTGGCTCCTTATATCTGACTGAAAATGAGACTCCAGGATCACCCCCATCATGGTGCTCCCTGATTCTTTTTTTTTTTTTTTTAAGATTTTGTTTATTTATTTTTAGAGAGAGGAGAAGGGAGGGAGAAAGAGAGGGAGAGAAACAGCAATGTATGGTTGCCTCTCACATGGCCCTCACAGGGGACCTGGCCCGCAACCCAGGCATGTGCCCCGACTGGGAATCGAATCGGGACTGTCTGGTTCCCAGCCCACGCTCAATCCACTGAGCTACACCAGCCAGGGCGTCCCTGATTCTTTTAATGGCCCCCAGGCCTAGGCGATGGGCCCAGAATACTAAGCCCCCTCTCTGGGGCCAGTGTCAGCTGATGGCTCTGCTGCTCTATAATTCTAAGCAAGTAGCTTCATCTCTCTGTGTCTTAGTGTGCCGCAGTCCCTCCACCTATAAAATAAGGAGTTTGGATGAAGTGAGGTCTGAGGTTTCCTGATGACAAATCTCTGCTGTGGAGAGGGACAGTCACAGAAGTTTCAGCATGGGACTCCACCGGGCCCCAGGTTTCTACTTCTGTGGTATCTTTGACTCCACAGAGAAATCGAAGACTGGGGATCTGCCCTAGCAGCCTGTACATGGGGTTCAGCTAAGGTTGGGAGCAGAATCCAGGTCATTTAGGGTATCAGAGTATATGCCAGGAACACCCTTCCGTGGGCTTGGGGAACCAGAACCCTGTCCCCAGTAGCATGCTTCCTGTCTCAGGGCAGAGGGGCCACGTGTAGACTTCTATGCCAGCCACCCTTCCCTAGCTGTAACTACTGAGCCTTTGATTAGAGTCTACTCTGCTAGGCCCAGGGTAGGCCAGGTGCGGGGAGAACATGGGCACAGATTCTGCCCTTGAGATGCCAACCATTCACTTGGGAAGACACACACACATAAACACACACAATTAGTCATCATCACTTTCTGTTTAGTGAACAAATAAATGTCCTTCAAGGAAGCTCTGTACACATGGGTGGGGACAGGGAAGGCTACCTAGAGGAAGGAGGGGTGAGTAGAATCTTGAAGACAGGAATCATCTAAATTTAGAAAGGCCTGAAGAGGGCATCCAGGAAGAGCTTGAGCAAAAATGTGCTGGTGGAGAGCGCTGAAGAGACAGCGAGGAGTTTGACCTTAGCACAAGGTACAGGTAGGAGAAGAAGAGGTGGAAGGGATGAAGCTGCAGAGAACTGCAGCTGGATCATAAAAGGCCACAAATGCTGTGTTAAGGAGTGTGGTACTTTGGGAGCCACAGAAGATTTTAGAAGAAGCAAATGGTGCGACAGGAAAGGCATGTTAGGGATTATTTAGTTTAAGTCAGCAAGGAGGTCAAGAGAGGGTATGAGGTTAACAGGAAGTAGATGTGATGGGCAGAGGCTCAGGGTTGCACAGATTGAGGACACTTTGGGACCTCTCCTGGGGCCTAAACACGGCTCTCTCCTCCCCCTGGAAACCTCTGGGTACTATTTCCTGGCTCCTTCTCCTAGTTGCTAGGGCTAAGGAGTCCCTCTGGGGATTCAGACTAGGCGGGGACAGGATTTTCTCACCAGAGCAAGAAGCCCTGGCCGAAATCACCCCTGCCTCCTGTTGGCTCGGATGGGCAGCTCTCAGACCCATCCCCACCAACCCTGCTTTACTAAGACTCCAGAACCTCTGGCCCTGGAGATTCTGAGGATGTGTATTTATGTCTCTCTCCACGCATTTCTCGGGCCACTGGGAGACCTGGAGGCCCAGAGAATAGGATTGGCAGAATCCTGAGGATGGAAGGAAACTTGAACATGTTAAGCTTACAGATAAGGAAATTGAGACCCAGAGAGGTAACATGGCTTGCTTGAAGTCACACAGCAAGTTTGGGGCAGTCAGGAGTGGGCCCAGGTCTCCTGGAGAAGGCTGAAGCACACTGGGATTTAGAAAATCTGGCACATGTAGAGAGTGGAAAGGGTCAAGGCCAGAAACTATGGGTTCAAATCCTGGCTGTTATTTACATTAGCTTTATGATCTTGGGAAGTCTCTTCGGCTGAGTCTGTTTTCTCACCTTGGAAATGGGGATAATATCCAGTTTGGGGGGTTGTTGTGAAGATCAAAACACATAAGTGCCTGGCATTCAGTGTTTAATAAATGTCAGCTAATAGTCTGTCAGTGGTAACAGTAAGGTACTCAATAAATGTTGAATGCATTATTGAATATGAATCCCAGTAAGATTTGTGAGTCTCACTTTCCCCTCACGTAAATCGGGACTAATAATCAATCCTTGTCATTTTTCTGCCAGGCCCGGTAGCAACAGATTAAATAAGGTGTGTAAACTTCCAGTACAGAGCGGTCTCTAGGTCAATGTTTATTCAGCCCAGGGCAATTCCTCTCCAGGGCAATTCCTCTCCAAGTCCTACTCCCTAAAATTTCCCGTCAGCACACCAACTTCTCTACACTCCCAGGTGCTGCCCAGAATAGGTGCTTGCACCCTATATCCAAGTCCCCCAATCTGTACTA
Organism: Micronycteris hirsuta; assembly: GCA_004026765.1. NCBI lineage: Eukaryota > Metazoa > Chordata > Mammalia > Chiroptera > Phyllostomidae > Micronycteris > Micronycteris hirsuta. Next base: position 89,279 of record PVJI01001968.1, on the reverse strand, counting down.
CTCAACTGCGCCTCTCAAACCTGCCCAGCAAAGGAAAAGTGCGGTGGGAAAGCAGAGAATGAGTAGTGGTGAGGTGAGACAGAAAAGGGAGGGCGAGCAGGGAGACAAGTGGTGGGAAGGATGGAGATTTATGGACATGGTGTGCAGTTGAGTAGTACAGACTGGGGGACTTGGATATAGGGTGCAGGTGAGAGGATCTGGGGTGCAGAGGGAGGGGTGAGGGCGCTGGGGTATGAGAAGGGATAGCAGGAAGATGGGGATCCCGAGGGGAGGAGTTGGATCCTTCTCACTGAGAGGTCTGTGGGTCACCCTGAGACGCGAGATCCAAGCTCCCAGCAGTTGTCTCTCCGGGCGGCGCCCCGCGGCTCTGAGTTAGGCTCCCAGGCAGGAGCCACTAACCAGAGGAACAGTGGAGAGGTGGCAGGGAGGGGGAATCCGCAGCCTGGGATTGGTCTCCGCTCCGCCCGCCAGTGACGCCAGGCGGGCGGGCCCCTTTGTGACGTCACAATCAGCTGTTTGAACGTTCCAATTTGTGCTGCGAGCCCAGCAGCGGCGGCTGCACACACTCAAAACCCCGCGGGCGAGAGCAGCAGCCACGAACGTTCGACGAGTAGCTCCGCCGCCTCCTTGACCAGTCCCCGGGATGCGGCCTGGACTGTGATCAGCCGCCGACCCCCGGCCGTTCCGCGGCACAACTACCTCAGCGCTACCCGGCCCGCTGCACCGCCCGGGTACCCAGGTGAGTTCCAACCAGCTGTAGCCAGGGGTCTCCCTGCGCCCCCAGCTCCTGGGTCTTTGTCTGTCTCCGCCCGCGGCTGCGGGGGCAGCATTCCCGTCTCCCGATTGGCTGCTGCAAGCCCGGTAGACCGTGACGTATCTCTATTTGCATTTGACATTGAGACGTCACTAAGGCCGGCACCGCCCCTCCTCCCCCCTCGGGTCGGGTGTCCTCCCCTGACCCGGTGGGCACTGGGTTGGGGCTGCTGGGCTCTTGGGTGAGGGACGCTGAAAGGCAGCGGGGCCGGAGGGGCCTTGGCAGTTTCCTGGGTTAATCCAAGGGCTGGGGTCAGGCCTCTGATCACCGACTTTCTCCTTGCGATTCCAGAGGGGTTCGGATTGTGCTGCTGGGTCTAGGTTCGGGGCAGGGTGGGGGTGGTCAGGAGTTGAAGGGAGGCCTGAAGCTCCAACTCCAGGTCGTTGGGGCAGCGCCAGATGGTGGTGGAATCTCCTCCTGTGGCTCCAGGCTCCGCACCCCCGGGGTCTAATAACATCATCCTAATCCCTGATGTGTGCAGCGCTTTATCTGACTTCACTTCCAGCCCCCAAACTAGGGGTCTTAGATCCCATTTCACAGAAGGGGAAACTGAGGCCCAGAGAGGGGATGTGGCTTACTCGTGGTCATGAAGCCAATTAGGGTCATGCCTACTGAGTGAGCAACAGATGCATTAGCCACGGGCACATGCCTAGTAGAAACTCAATACAAGTAAAAAGTTACAAATCCTCCTATGACTGAGGACACTACGGTGGGCCCAGTACCATCCGAATTTAATAGGGCTCCTAGGTTTCCTCACTCCTGGATTTTTTTCCAGGAGTTCTTTGGAGATTGGGTCCTGTTTTGTGGCTCTGACCCTCACTCTGTACCTTGGAGTCCCAGAGCCTAATAAAATTGCTGTCTCCCAGCTGTTTTGACCACAGAAAGGTGAGTCATTGGCTGCATCAGGGTGTGTGTCTCCAGGGCTGATTTTAGGGTGGGGTGGGGGTGAGAGTTTGGCCCTTCATCATCACCCCAACCCCCAGAGCTGCCGGATGGAAGGGCATGACCTGGCCTAGTGCTGGTAATTACAAGGTTTGTACTGAGAGGGGCAAGAGAAAGAGTAGGAGAAAAGCTGCTGACTTTCTAAGTGGATGGACCTAGAGGCTAGATGGGCTTTGCTCAAGGATGGGCTGGGGTAGAGGTGGCTTGGGGCTCAAGTGCTATTCTGGTCACAGCTGCTGCAGTTATTAAAGGGAATAGTTCTCCCTGGAGCAAGGCTGGGAATGTGAGAACCAGGAAGTTGGCAGGGCTGGGAAAGAAAATCCGGGAGACTCCCCAGTGGTCATGAGAGGGGCAGGCACTGGCTGGCTGGTGCTGCTGCTACTCTTGGCTCTGTCACTGACTTGCTGTGTGACCTCGGGCAGGCAGCTCTTCCCCAACCCCCAGCCTCCCTTCAATCTGTCTGTAATTTGAGGAGGCCCTGAGCAGGCGCTGGTACACAGTGGGTGCTCTTGCAAATGCATGATGAATCTGGGTATCAGGAACCCTAGACCCTTTTATAGCTGGGCAGAGAGGGTCTGAGGGGAGCAGTGACTTGATCAAGGTCTGATTCATGTCTGATCTCCCTATCTGAATATTTTGGGGGATTATTTGCTGAGGTTTTTCTGTGTATACTCTGGACTGGAGGCTCACTGACCTGAGGCTAGGCCTGCCCTGCCACCATTTAGCTGTGTGTCCTTTAGATAGCTTTGTATCTTCTGATCCTGAGGTTGTGAAATAGACTGGGTGAATATGATAGTCCCTGAAACAACTCTTAACTTCATTTTCTCAGTGAAGTAGTAGGTCCTTAGTAAGAGGGGGTTCCTCATTAAGGCCCCAGACTTCCTTCAGGAAGGGCCAAACTCTCTGGATTTTTTGTAACTGAATCACTAACTCCTCCCTGTGGCTACAGATGGGCTGGGATATGTGGCTTGTGCTAGGCAGCTACTAGTTGGGGTGGCCCAACCTATCAAAACCTCCATAGGTCTCCCACCAGGGAAGTCAGCACCCAGGAAACATTTCCTTCTGGAGCTCACTGTGGGTCTGCAAATGTGGAAATACTCTCAGGGTTGGAGCTTAAGGAATTTTCTGGCAATTGTGAAAACATTCCCAGGGAATGGGGGAGAGAGCCACAAGCACATAAATACCCCCAGGAGGGTTAACAGTAAGAGTAGAGGGCCTTCAGGGAATGTATTGGGTTGGCCAAAAAGTCCAGTTACGTTTTATTCCCATAAAAGAGACATTTTTCATTTTCACCACTAACTTTATTGATTTGGGTATTTTGAGTATGTTGGCTATCTCTGGCTATTGGCTTCTGGTGGGCAGAGGCCAGGGGTGCTGCTAAACATCTTCCAATGCATAAGACAGCCCCACAGCAAAGAATTATTTGGCCAAAATGTCAAATGTCTAGTACCAAGATACTTTGCAAACCACTTTTGACATTTTCAATGAGTCACAGCACCTCTTCCATACACTGCACAAATCTTATTTTTTTGTGTTTCAGTTGCGTTTTTCCTTTCTTGAAATAATAAAGCAGCCCTGGCTGGTGTGGCTCATGGGTTGAGTGCCAGCCTGCAAACCAAAGGGTCACTGGTTCGATTCCCAGTCAGGGCACATGCCTGGGTTGCAGGCCAGGTCCCAAGTAGGGGGCTTGAGAGAGGCAAACCACACATTGATGTTTCTCTCCCTCTCTTCCCCTCTCTAAAAATAAATAAATAAAATCTTTAAAAAAATAAAGCATAATATGTAAAAATGTTGCTTATTTTCTTCCCTCTTCAATATTAAAATGACTGCACAAAAATTCACCAATTTTGATGTTTTTAAAAAATACACTCTGATATGACAGCTGTCACAATACAGTCTAACAAAAACTGTTTGAATGAAGTTAAAGACAACTAAGCACTTCTAGAGCCATTGTATGGAAAAATGTAATGGACTTTTTGGCCAACCCAATAAGTATGGACATGTCCCCAAGGAGTTCTATAGGAAATGCAGAAACATTCTTCAAGGAAGGTGACAGGTGGCTCAGTAGCAAAACTATTGTCCATCTTCAGGGGACAAATGTGGAGGGTCAAGCTTTAGGGACATCCAGTGGGCCCTGAGCCCAGGTCTAGTCCTGAGGTAGGCTGAAGTGGGGAGAGGGACAGATCTATAGCCACCTCCTTGGTGTCTGCATTCCTGAAGCAGAGGATTTTCTTCCTCATCTTCACCCAGGGAAGGGCTGATTGAGGCCTTGAGTCCTGGTCTAACCCTCAGTGCTGATCCTTAAGGGCTCCTGGGGTGTGATAGCTCCCTTCCTCCACCATCACCTCCCGATGACCTGTTGTCTCTCTGTGGCCAGGCAACCTGATCTTCCTCCTAGCCAGGGATGCTGCCCTTGAGCAGGAGCTTGGGAGTAGGGGGTTAGAAGAGGGAGGGCCTGTGGGAATAGGATCTTCCAAGCTTATTTCACAAACAGAACTGAGGCCTGTGCAATCAGACGGTTCTGTGGGATTTTTGCTAGCCAGCGCTTTTCAAGCCATGCAGACTTGAGTAATGGTTCTTAATGTCTGGGCTCAAGTAGTGCTGTTTAGGAAATCATGATGAAATCCAGGTTTCTTTGTCCCCCAAAATGCACATGGACCATTTGGCCCTTGGCCACCAAGTTAAAAATGCCTAATTCACAGAGACAGGCAACAAAAGCAATGGAATATAGTGATTATGGGTGCCGCCTTTGGGCAAGTTACTTTACTTCTCTTAGCCTCAGTTTCGTCACCTGTAAAAGAGGGATAATAATTATACCCACTTCCTAGAGTTGTGAGGATTACATGGGGCAATACAGGTAAAGTGTTTAGTATAGTACCTGGCACCTGAAAGTTAGAAATATTATGATCATAAAGAATCACAACATTGGGCAATTTCTTCCTTTCTTGGAGAATCCTAATTACTCTTCAAGGTATAGCTTGTATGTTCAATCCCCTGAAGACCTTCCTTGATAGAGTCTGGTCATATATACTTCTCTTTCCATGTCCCTAGAGCATGCAATAATATTAATAACTAGTTGATTAAAAGGTACTGTTCTAAGCTCTTTGTGTTTGGCTCCTTTAATTCTTACTAGAGCCTAGAGGAGGATACTATTATTAGCTCCTTTAATTCTTATAAGGGCCCAGAAGAGGGTACTGTTTTCATTGCCATTTGTCAGATAAGAAAAGTAAAGCACAGATAAGTTAAATAACTTCCTAAGGTCACACAGAAAATAGAAAAGCCTAAATGCAGGCCGCCCTACCAGGAAGTGCACACACTGCAAATCTTCCCGAAACCTCCCTGTTGTACTCTGATCTGGTATTGGGGCTTGGGGTTGTATCCCCAGGCAGGAGTGGGGGTAGACTTCAGTCAGTGGTGGCTCTGACTCCTCTCTATGCCTCTCAGGTTTTTGCACTGCTACAGGACACCCCCCTGAGACCGCCTCACTCCCCCGCCATGTTCCAGCGCCTCACCAGCCTCTTCTTCAGCAACCCCCCGCCCCCTGAGGACCTCGACTGCCCCCAAGCCTTCGTCTCTGAGGAGGAGGAAGTGGATGGCTGGCTCATCATTGACCTGCCGGGTGAGGCCTAAGTCGGGGACCAGAACTAGGACCGATCTCCTGGGCCTGGGAAGGTCAGGTGGCCAAGCAGCGGAGGAGAAGGGAGCTGCTAGGCCGGGGGTTGGAGAATTCCCCAAGGCGTGCTGGGCAAACTGGGGCTGAGGCAGTGACGCTGGAGGTGGGGTAACATCCCATGCAAGCCCAGGCCGTCTCCCAGCGACACTGTGTTGGGGCCCACACCTCACGTACACTAGGGCAGCAGGTCGAGGCTCCTGGCTTGTGGGTGCCCCGTGAGCGCGATGGGCAAGGCCGAGGGTCTGACTAACGATGCCCTTTCTCTCCCCGTCCCCTTGTGTCCCGTGTGTGTGTGTGTGCGTGTGTGTGTCTCCCCGCTGCGCCCCCACCCTGCATGGCTCCACCTCCCGCGCCTCGTAGACAGCTACTCGGCTCCACCCCGTCCGGGGGCCGCCCCTGCCCCCGCGGGCCGCCCTCCGCCCGCACCCTCCTTGATGGACGAGAGCTGGTTTGTTACCCCTCCTGCCTGTTTTACTGCAGAGGGCCCTGGACTCGGGCCCGTCCGCCTCCAGAGCAGCCCTCTGGAGGACCTCCTCATCGAGCACCCCAGCATGTCTGTTTACGTCACCGGCAGCACCATAGTGCTGGAGCCTGGGCCGCCTTCCCCGCTCCCCGACGCGGACCTGCCTCACGGAGACCTTAGCGAGGAAGGGTGAGCGGCTGGGCCAGAGCGGAGTCCTAGAGAAGTGTGTCTAGGAGGCCAGCGTCTCTGCCGCGAGGCTGGGCGAGCCATCCCGGGTGCCCACCCCACACTGAGGGGGCGGGGCCTTTAGAGGCCAGTCCTCCAGGCAGAGGGTCGGCCCTCTCAGGGCGGGGAACAGGGATAGCAGCCTGCTTGGGGGCGAGGGGGCGGGTCTTTGAATAGGGAGGGGCGTGGCTAAGAGTCTCAGGAGTGGCTGGAGCTGCCCTGTCGGGATGTCGATGTCAAGGGGGCGCGGCTTCTAGAGGCTTGTGTTAGACGTTGGAGTAGTCTTCCCTGGTGCGTGGTTTTTACCTGTCACAGGGACAAGAACAGAGCAGCTATCTCCAGGTTGGCTTGGAGGATGGGCTGGTTCCCCGAAGAAGGGTGTTGGGTGCTCCCATATGAAGAGACAGTAGTGCTCCAGGGCGAAGGCGTAGGGACAGGGTGGGAGGTGTCAGTGCTCCCCTTAGCTCCGCATTGGTCCGGCCCTGAACCCGAGTCCGCTCTGCCCCGCAGGGAGCTGGCGCCGGTCCGCCTAGAGCCCCGGGCCCTACACCATGCAGCCGCCCCTCTGCCAGCGCGGGCTGCACTGCTGGAGAAGGCGGGCCAGGTACGGCGGCTGCAGCGGGCCCGTCAGCGGGCTGAGCGTCATGCGCTGAGCGCCAAGGTGATGCAACGGCAGAACCGCGCCCGCGAGAGCCGTCCGCGCAGGCCCAAGCACCAGGGCAGCTTCATCTACCAGCCGTGCCAGCGCCAGTTCAACTATTGAGCGTCTACCCGCCGAACCACAAACCCCTTGCTAACCCTCGACCCCCTGACAGGCCCCTCCGCAGCAGCCAGTGTGTTGCTCGAGGGGCGCCCACAGCCCACCTGGGGCTGGATACCACAACTTCCCTCCTTAAGTGTGTGAGGTGGGCTGCTAGGCCCCTTTTCAATCCCCTCAATTTCCCCATCCCTGAGTGTTTAACCCGCCTCTGAACCTCTTCCTGCTCTTCACCCTCTTTCCTTCTGGTCCCTATGCCCAAATCTCTAATCCATCTCCCTTATCATCCCTCCTTCTGTGGTCCCCATCCCCATCTCTGCACTGACATTCCCCTTCATCCTTGCTCTCCTGTCCTCTACCTCTGGCCCACTCCTATTTCTGAGAGTCTCCTTTTCCAGTCCCAGATCTGGCTCTTTCCTCACTTTAAATCCCACTTTACAAGCCTCACCCTATCTCATGTTTGGCACTACACTCGCTCCTGCTTCCCTATAATTCATTCCTAGTAATTCCCTCCCAAATAGATGGGGTGGGGAGGAGGACTGAGACTAACGGTTTCTGTGTTTAGTCTTATCTTTCCTCCTCTCCTGGGGGCTGGGCTCCTTGTAGTTTTTTAGGCCTAGAAAGGTAAAGTATGTGGAAGAGGGCTGTGAGATGTAAATGAGAGAGAGAAGGTGGATGGAATCAAGGGAAAGAGGCAGCCTATTGGAAGTATAGACAGGACAGACAGGTTGAGAAGCTGTAGGAAGCAGGGCACCATGGGAGCTGGTACTGTGTGCTTGCTCAGAGAGGCCAAACCCTGCTCTCAGGCTGGAGCCTGGAGTATGCCCCCACCTCCCTTTCCTGTAATCCCACCTCCCAAATCCCTTCCTGAAATCTACCTTTCTGTAGGCCCCCGGGTCTGAAAGGCTTCGTTAGTACCTTGCCACCCTACCCCCAATATGTCACCCCAGGAATAGAGGCTGGGCAAGGCCCTGCCATTCTGGCCATCTGTTCACATGCCCAAGGTGCTAGAACTAGCTTAGGAGAGATGCAGGCCAGAGGGCTTCTAGGCAGGGAAAGTGCACACCCCAGAGTAAGAATGCAGAGGAATGATGCTGGGGGAAGACAACCTGTGGGGTGAACCTATCCCAAGATTGACAGCTTAGCTTTCATCTTGCCTCTGGCTTTATATTTCACACCCTGCCCAGGATGGTTAATAAACACTCCTGGGTAGGAGGCCAGGAGCTTCAGTGTCCCAATCCCCAAATAGTCACTATCCAGGTTCAGGGCCTTCATGGGACTCTCCTCATTTTCTCTGAGTGCTCTCTTCCTTTCTAGGCTGCTGGGGAGAAATGGGTGCCCTACGGTTCCCCTCCCCTTCTCCTCCAGTAAATACCTGGAGGAGGGAACCTGAATCTCTGGGTGAAGCAGAAGGAACAGGGGCAGCCAGCTTTGCCCTTCTCGTGGTGGGACTGAATCTTGGGCTCAGACACCAGCAACAGCCTTTTGGGATGCCCCGAGTTGCTTCCCTTTTTCTCTAACTGTCCTTTTCTAGTGTGTGCTCTTTCTTCCTCAAAACTTTTAAGATTTCCTGTTACATACTAACATAGGTCTTCCCCCCTTACCCCAGTTTCAGGTCTCACAGTCTAGCGGAGGCTTGGCGATAACTGCATTCCCATGAGGGCAGAGGCAGCCGCCCTTCCAGACCCTGTAGCCCCAAGCCTCATGTGGGATGTGTGGGTAAGGGAGTGGGTAGCCCAATGGATGCTGGGATGGGGACAGAGGAAGCCTTGTTGGGGTCTTCTATCCAAGGGGGTAAGCCAGATCTACACTAAGAACTGATCAAAGTCCCCATACCAGTCCACTAGGGCCCCAGTAGTTGGCAACCTTGCTTCTTTCCCCAAGGTTCTCCCTCAGCACTTCCAAGAGCTGAAACTCCCTCCAACTCTTCTTGCTTACGCCTTTGCTGCCAGCTGGGGCCTAGGCTCAGTCCTGGGCAGTACCCATGATCCTTCTGGTGGGGGAAGAGTAGTAATAGGGCATTAGGCTCACATTTTAAAAGGCCCTTCCCTTACCCATATTTCTGGAGCTCCTGTAGTTCTAGATCTTCCAATTTCATCACCTGGCTGGTTGAAAGGCTCATAGGTTTTTGTACTTTCCTATAGATTCTGTAGCATTTGAGTGTGGCGATATTTTAATTGTGTATAGATTTCTAAGAACCAACACTACTCAGTCTCCTGCTAGTCTGACTCCTGAAGCATCAGACCTCATCATATTGTATTGACTGTGTATGTGCCTTTCACCTTGAGCATGCTTCAGGATTTTTTTTTAAACCACAGAACTTGAATATATGAGGGAACCAGAATTCACAAAGTCCTATGCAACCTTAGACAGGAGGGGGGTTAGAGAGTCTGTCTTGACTGATGCTTTCAGAGACCCTGGAGAAATTTGTTCCAGTTTGTGAGTATTAATGTCAATACTACCAGCACTTTGCCAAAACTATGTCAGAGGGACCCGTTTCTAGAGTGAGTCCCAGTTACATCAAAGGGCAACTTACAATAATTCCCCAATATGTCTGAGTGCTCTCTTCAAGCTGGGTGTCACTTTCCAGCCTTTGCCAGTCTGGCCCCAGCAGGGTATCACGTGTGTATGGATGCAATTTGATGCTGTTTTGAAGTATGCCTGCTCCCCAGCTCCTGCCTGTACCCTCATCAGTTTGCTTTGACCCATAATATCTTAGGTGCAATAAGGACCCCACCAGAGCCCTTGGATGCCTCCTCAGATCCATGTGGCTTTATGTGAGGGGACCGAATGCAGACACACTATAACCCCTTATATCTTCCCGCTTGCCCTGCCACCTAGTTCCGAGTGGAACCAAGTTGAGTGCATCCCTCTTGGGTGTTTTGTGTTGAGACGGGCTGAAATGAGGAGACTCTGGTTGACCATGTTATGACATGTCAACAGACTCAAGGACACAACCACCTCAACACGGTCATGTGGCATGCCTGTGTACGTGTGTAACAGGATTCTGATTGTTAGACTGTAATGTTATTCCTCTATGGGAGAAAAAATATAAAGAAAAAACAAATAAAAATCTATTTAAAGCACATTACACTTTCTGCCTGACTAGAGATAAAGCAGGAGAAGCACTTTGCAATCTTAAGCACAGTATTGGCACAGGGTATTATCATCAGGTTGGCTTTGGTTCTCGTGTGTGTCATATGGGAAGGAAGAGGGTAGATAAGCATGCTGGGAGCAGAGTTGGTGTGGGGGTCTGACTCATAACTTCTTTTAGAGGATCTTGTAATGTGAGATGTATATAATAAGACAGTTGAAATAGAGATGAGAATAAGAATATGAAAGAGAATCACCAACTTACCCTTTTGGTCTCAGTCATGGGGTTACGGCAAAGGCAAGGAGCTACTGCAGCGGAAAGGACTGAGTATACGTTTAGATGCAGGAGACACAGCAGAAGACTGAGACCAAGACCAAGACGAATAGTGCTCCAAGCAGCTGAATCCCTGAAGGTGGGTAGCGGTTAGGATGGGAGAAGTAGCTGGCTTGTGGACTACACGTTTTTATATAAGAATTGAGCCAGGGAAGGAAAAACCTGGGCATGTAGACGGTAAGTCACCCTTAAACCTGATGCAAATGTTACAGAACAGCCAAAGAGTGGAATGTCGTGGATATTTTTGAAGCATATAACACATGACTGCTTTCATGTGGGAACTGCCACATCTAACCACAGAACTGGACTGAAGGTGGAAAGCTGAACTAGACTGGGCTAGATTCTTGATGCTGTTATAAAGAATCTTGTTGGTCAGGCGGGGCTTCTCTCTTGAATGAAGGAGGTATAAACAGTTGTTTTGGAGCAATCCATCATGCGCCTGGAGAAGCAGTTGTGTAAGGTGGAGAAAAAGTGCTATCTGGGTTGCTGATGACTTCCTGTCCCTAGAAAATGCTGAGTGGCCTTTGATCCTCTCAACTGTTATTTGCAATCAAAAGAAATTTGACCAACATATAAAGTGCCCAGTACAGTGTTGCACAGGGCTGGTTTCTGGAAAGCCAAGAATGAGTTGAGTGAGCAAGAATGCGGCATCTTCCTCAGCTTGCCAGGTGCAAGCAGGACAATGTGGGATTCTAGTTCACAAAGAAGGCTGTTCCTATTCACGTACGATCCAAAGAAAAGAGCTTGCTCACCTTATAATCCCCCACCAATAACATACGTTTATGTTCTAGGACAATGACATTTATTTAACACATTCAGTATTTCACATTGTACAAATCCTTAGATTCTCTTTATTCACTGGTCCATTTCTACAACAAATACATCCAAAACACTATATAATAAAATTATTTACATTTCCAAATGAGACGATTCCTTTTGCCCCCCTCCCCCCGCTACTGCTATTCACACAGTACTTCCACAGCACAATACATAATTAGAAGATCTAAAAATGCTTACCCTGTACTCTAGGCTGCTTAGGAAATGTGAAAACTAATAACAGAATCGCATTAGCTCCTCTCAATACATGGCAACATTTTAGAAACCTTGAACTTCATCAACACCAAAAGGGTCCAACAATTCTGCTTTCCTCATTGCACTTTATGAAACAGGTTGCGGGGACTAGGAAAAGGGCCACATTATTAAAATGACTAGCTGTACAGAAATGGATTTTAAAAAGTCACAGCTGAAAATTGCATTTTGTAAAATTCACACACATGTACAAGTATCAAGTCGCTGTCCAGCTTGTTTACTTGGATTTTCTTCGCTTGGATTGCACCGCACTGGTTATGTCTGTGGGGGGAAAGGAAGGATATGGTCAGCTGAAGCAACATTTTTTTTTAGATTTTATTTTAGAGCGAGAAGGGAGAAAAAAAAAAATCAATTGGTTGGCTCTTGCACGCCCCCAACTGGGGACCTGGCCTACAACCCAGGCATGTGCCCTGACTGGGAATCTGACCCGGCGACCTTTCAGTTTGCAGGCTGGCACTCAACCCACCGAGCCACACCAGCCATGGCTGAGGCAACTCTTCATAGCAGTACCTTTTAGGCAGTCTGCAAAAACATGGGTGGATCTAAATGGAGCTCTGTTGGCTCTGAATCTGTCTAAGAGCCTCAGAAGGAGGACTCACTGTGAAGAGTGTCTCGGGCTTCTGTGAGAGGAGGGTATGGCCCTGTGTAGTAGGGCCTGATAACTGGGGAAATGTGATATAGGTGGTGGGAAATTAATCACATGTACCTGTTTGAAAAAGTGGCAGAATGGGGACAGCTTGTTTAGCTAGGCAGTTAAACCCCACAATCTCCTTCACCAGCTCCCATCACCCAAAGAAATGACAGACTAACACTGCTTTTGTTCAGAAATCAATGAGCAAAGCTAAACAAGTGAGTAAATTGTGCCAGAGTACAAAAACTAGCTTCTGGATCCCTTTTGGAGCCAAGCCATTGTTTTGCAGTAAGAAACATCTTAAAATTATTTTATTGATTTTAGAGGGAGAGGAAGGGAGTGTGAGTGAGAAACATTGATTTGTCGACCCACTTAATTATGCATTCACTGGCTGATTCTTGTATGTGCCCTGACCAGAGATTAAACCCACAACCTTGGTAGTATCAGGACGATGACCTAACCAACTGAGCTATTCGGCCAGGGCTGCAGCAAGAAACTCTTTTCGACATGCTATAGTCAAAGTTTCTAAATAACATGACCATGACCCCTGGTCAACAAATGTCTACTGTGACCTAGCCAGGTATATCATGGCTGTGGATACATGCAGGCATGGAAGCAATTCAGAGCAAACCACAGCCTACTCTGTGAGCCCAGGTAAGCCTGAGGACTTCATGGAAGAGATGGAAACTGAGTGATTAACACATGATAACATAAAGGGAAAGAGTGTGCTTTAATTTTATATTATCATAGTGTCTTAAATCAATTCAATCTTATATTTAAACCATGTTTCCAAAAAAACTTTCCCACACACGTTTCTTATAGCAGAATACAATGAATAATTTGCTTTCCAAATGTAAACATTTAAAATCTCATATTGATCTTAAAAATTCACCCTCATTCTTCATGCTGCTCTAAAGTAGATATTTTGGTTTTAATATGAAAACAGTATTTTAAAATTACTTCCTATCAAGGAGAAAAAAATATTTCCTATATTTCCTGTCTAACACATTAATATGTACAATGAATCAAGATTTATCCACTTCTGGAAATTTGGCTGAATTTCCTGATGCTGAATATTAGATTCAGTGTTCTAAGCAACTTTTCTTCTCTCTTTTGTATCCTACTTTGAGAACCCAGATTCAAAAGGTAGGTGCAGAACACAAAAATTTTACTGTTCTGTTAGCTATAGTAATTGCTAACAAGTGAGGCTTTGATGACTTTCCAAGAGGTGACCTGTGCAATGTTTCTGGGCTTCTGTTCTTGGAAATTTCAGTATGTCACATGAAAATTGAATATTTTCTTGCTGGGAGGTCATGTTGCTTGTGCCATGGGGTAGAATCAGTCTTTCCAATTTCTCATTAGTCTTGCTAATCAGAGGACAGTTAATCTAACAGGATGTTGATAATGCTATTCATTTTAAGTGCATATAAATTAAGAGTCTCACACAAACAAAACTCCCCATAATCAATTCTTTTACTTCACTCAAGCTTCATTTTCTCTGTAGCAAATTTGTCATTTGCAGTAAAAATATAGTTTTGTCTTGACTGAGTGTTCATCCTTAGAAAAATATCTGTTACTTAGGCCAACTTTGGAAGCTTCTCCTTTGTTGTGATAAGAAGGATCAAGCGGTGTGTCTGAAAAACACGTATGTGGCTGGGAAAAGAGGTGAAGAGTGCGGACGGGGCGGGGGTGTGTGTGGATAAGCAACCTCAGGCTCTCCCTTCCCCCTCTTTCCATCTGTTACTGCTCCAAAGCACCCACAGATCTGGCAGGCTGCCTCTGCTTCTGAGGATGAATCAATGAGTGCGGCCATGAGTAAACAAGTGATTTGTGATAGAAACTACAAAAAAATAATCTTTTAGTTGATATCAAGATAGAGGATGGGCGTGGCTGTGTAGGGTGCACCTCAACACTTCCATGAGGAAAAAAACATACTAACCTGATTCTGCTTTCTTATCACCTTCCCTGGATAAGTAAATCCAGCCAATTTGGGTTATAGAACTTTTAATGTCTTTATAAATATTTCTGAAAAGATGAGATTTCTGGTTTTTGATTCAATTTTATACGCCTAACAAAATGTTACAACTTTTAGTACTCCACTGAACACTGAAGAGAATTTAGAGGCGAACTCTTTAAGGTAAAGAATTCTAGGTGATAGATGGTGCATTCAGGGTGGGCATCGGGCCTGTTGCTAAAGGCTGCCTAGCTTATCTGACTGAGCATAGTCCCAATCCCGTACCCCCACAAGTAGTATCATACAGGTGAAAAACATCCATCACATATATCGCTGAAAAATTCTGTTTTTTAAACCATCAAGGATTTTACAAATTAATGTAAAAATAGATATACAAGGTCTGTTCAGAAGGTATCCAGCCATGTAACATGAGAAATGGAGTCATTTATTGAAGAAGATACAAGAAACATTGTACATAGGACAAATGATGCCTCAGTCACCTTCAAAGTAGGTACCTTGGGACCTCAAACAGTTCTCCCAATCACTATCAGCTGCCCTGTCATTTTCCTGAATCTCATCGATGGTCTGAAATCTTCCCTTTCAAAGATGATTTTAGTTTTGGGAAAAGCCAGAAGTCGCAGGGTAGTCACCTGGGTGGTTTGGTGTTTCATCAAAAAACTGCACAAGATGTGATACATGACTTGGTGCGTTGTCATGATGAAGCTGCTAATCACCAGTTGCCCAAGCTGTGGCCTTCTGAATCATCTGAACAGTTTGTATGGAGGAATGTTCAAGCTTAGTGCAAAATCTGATGCAGATTCCTTGCTCTACTTGCTCAGTCAATGGTGTCTACTGCCCCCACTGACTAGTACAGGAAGTAGTCATTGTGCATGCATGTGAGTTCCAGTCCACTCTCCTTGGCTGCCTGGTTACATCTCTGTCGTGCAAATCGTTCTCATTATATTAACAATGCCTGGACTTTTTCCAGAAAGACCTCATGCAAATAGTTCAAAAACTAATAGTGGACTTATGTCATTTGCATATTCATATTTTAGAAGCAACAATATGGTAAAAAACTGGATCAATAACTGTATTTCAGGCAGTTGTCCATTTTAATTTGTAATTTGATAAGGGCATTTTTTCAGTCTGGTTACCTCGTTCTGACCTGAGGCAAACTTGGCCAAATCTACATACAAGACTCTATTAAATCTTCTAGTAGTTGGGCTTTACCTTTGAGGAATTTTAGAAATTGACTTTGACTTTGCTCACTTGTTGTGCTTTTTATTGTACTACTTCTAGCCAAGATTTCTATTTAATTGTAAAAAAATTCTGAAAATTTCCTTTCAAAATTTGCATGGCTGTTTTCTAAATGATACCACAGGAGTGCAGTTTCACACAGTTACTATTCAGGTTTTTCTCCCATAAGATATATCTAATTATGTCCGCTCATTTGCATTTCCGCAATAACAACACTTCTGTTTTAAGTATATCTATATATTCTGTTTTTAGATTGGTGCTTCTCAAATCACTGGTTGGAGGTAGGGTATGGCTTTCACCCCACTTTGCTGTCAGATGCATCTCAGAGGCCCCCGGGGCACCCACAGCTGCTGCTGATGATTATAGGTTACTATGAACTTCCCTCATATTTGCCTATTTTCCCTGGTTTCTAACTTAAGCATTGAACTTCATGTTTTTAACTACTGAGCCTTTTCCCCAATTGAAATATAACACAAAATTCTACACAGTTAAGAATAAAGAATAATAAGGAAAACTAGAAAAAAAAATTTCTGTATTAATGAGGAACTCATCATGCTGGGAGTGGAACTACTCATTTGAATATTTATAAACCACTTCTGATCAAGTGCAATTTTAAAAAGAAGTTCAGATTTGTGGGAGCCAATTTTTGTGTTTGTAATTTAAAATGTGTGTGTGTGGGAAATCCAACCAATCAAAACCAAACAGATTAGAGCATGACCTATCAACCACGTGGGCCTCCCAGGACTTGCCCAGATATCGTCCACCCCACCTGCTCCATCTGGCAGCCTAGCAGGCCTTGGCCAGTGTGACACAAGTAAACTCTGCTCTCACAGCAGGAACACGATTAATGTCACCGTTTCCCCAGTAATTCAAAAGTACCAGTACTGCCCTGGCCCGGTGCTGGGGTTAGCACACGGTCCTGATAAGCCAAGGATGCAGGTTTGATCCCTGGTCAGGGCACATACAAGAAGCAACCAATGATTGAATAAATAAGCGGAACAACAAATCCATGTTTTTCTCTCTCTCTAAAAATCAATAAAAAAGAAAAAAGAATCTTTTAAAAAAGTAGCAGTACTTCTCATTATAAACTCATAATATTTATTAACTTTCAAGATTTTTGCAAAACACACACACCATTTCTGATTTTGTTTGTGCATATATGACCAAACTCTTATGAGTACAAAAAGACGAAACATTTCCCCCTCAAAACTTTAAGGAGTACTGATGCTGCAGGAAGATGTTCCAGGTCCTCAGTACTGCCTACGTCTCCAAGTTTGAGAACCATAAATTTTAGAAACCAGCTCGATATTTTGTGATCACTCATGTTATTTTATGAGTTTGGTTCACATTTGGATAGAATATAGCAGGCCAAATAATATACATATTTATTCTTTAATTTGGATTCAAGAGCTCTAACACTCAAAAACCAAAAGAGCTACAGCACTCATTTCTGATTTAAAAGGTAACTTACCCTAAGACAGTTAAAGACTGATAGATAACCTGAGGGCTGAAGTGGAGATCTATATACAACTGTGATTCCTGGGGTCTGGCCAGAACTCCACAGTCCTCTAGGGAGACTTACTTAGCACCCCTCCAAAGATCACAAAGCCTGTGAAGCACTATGGCCTCTCCTAAGCTAGTTGCTAAGCCTCAAAGCATGGATGGGCCAGGTATTCCAACATAACTACCACCATCTTGGGATAATGTCCAGTGTAAGCGTACAGGCCTATTCCCCACTCCTTTTCTAAAACAGGTTCTAGCTAGCTTTCCATTTCTTCTTGGCTGGCAGTTCTCTACAGAGAGGCTCTAATTTGGGCTTCTCTTCTTAAGTGTCTCAGCTACTCCTTAGATTAATTCTTTCTGGTGTATTGTAAATGACAACCTTAGTACCTTGAGGCTCTGAGGTCAGATCAAGTTTCCAAAAATCTGGTGTGTGACATCTTTAAAGGCCAACAACTTTTTTCCTTCTCTAAAAGTAATTATACACCATATGCTACAGATACAGAGGTAAGCAAAACTTTGATCCTTTGGGAAAGTGAGGGGCTAAAAGAATACACAGAATTGAGGGGAAACAGGTTTTCCCATAGAACTCCACGAATCTTCCCTTTTGTGCTAGAAGTTTCGTACTCATATACTGAAAATGTGTTTTCTTCCAAACACATTTCTGCTGAGGAGATGATTCCCAGGGAGGAGGCAAAAAGCTGTTGGGTCCATATCTGTATCCAAAGTGGGGATACCTAAGAGGACACTGCCTGTATGCCTGGAGAGAAAAGGTCCCTCCTAACTTCTCCCCACTTTCTGGCGGGCTGAGGTAAGGTGACTTCTATACCCCTGCTTTACCTGTGTATGATCCATAGGCCTGTGGCCTATTCCCAGGGGGTCTTGTGAGGCATCATGAAATTCTTGCCCAGAAACATGACCTGCCAAAGGCAGCTGAGTTCTCAGGTCAGTGTTTGGTGTCTGGTGTCAGTGCACCACAGCTTGCTCTGGTTTTCAGGCTGGCATCCCAATGTCACTTGACTGCTTCTCAGCAGCCCTGCTGATATCAGGCAGTTGGCAGGGATCCTAGCTCTTGACCAACCTGAGCTACTTAAGCTCAGTGTGTTTCCTGAGAGGAGGAAGTATCAAACTCTCCCTCAGACCTGGGCCTTTGCACATGCTGTATCTTTTGCCTAGAATACTCCATTCAATCCCTATAGCTTGGATAATTCCTCCTCATTCTTTAGGTCTCAGCTTAAACATCATTTTCTATAAGAGTCCTTCTCTGATTTGGCAGAGGAGCAAAGCATCCCAGCTGTGTGCTCCTATAGAGCCGTGTAATTGTGCTATCATAGCACGTAACGTTTGATGGCACACTATATTGGTCTGTCTGGCTAGCACATACAGCTGAACCTTGAACAACATGGGAGTTGGGGCACCAACCACCGTGCAGTTGAAAATTGTGTAACTTAAATTGACCCTGTGCATGTGTGGATTTCCAGCTGCAGATTGAAAACAGTTGGCTGAATCTGTAAATGTGAAACCTAGGGAATAGAGAGGGCCAACTGTATTTAAAAAATCCATGTACAGTAGATCCATGCAGTTCAAATCATGTGCTTGAGGGTCAACTGTAATTAATACGATGAAGACAGAGACTCTAACTCCTCGCTATTATATCACCAGAGCCTGGCATGTATTAATTACTTAATTTATATTTGATAGATGGTTATTAATTTAATAATTACTGATGATATACCTCTTTGTATTAGGCACCATACTAGACACCACAGATACAGTGGTGGGCAAAACCAGACCTCTTCTGCCCTAAGAGAGTATCAATTACCTATCACATAAATAGACATAAAATTACAACCGTGGTGTTACGAAGGAGAAGAACATGGTGCCATGATTCATGATGTCAGGGACAACTGAGCTAAGTAGGAAAAGCTGGATGTTACTGAGAAGAGAAGGAAGAGGAAAGAACACTGCCACAGGTGTAACATATATAGAGGTATGTGATGAGAGGGATGAGTGTGGTATGTCTGATTTGCTGAGGGACGTCAGATGAGGCTGAGAGAAGCTGATGGGCCAGGCCACATAGAAACTTGTGGTCCATGTTGACACTCTTAGGTTTAAATCCTAATGATAATGGTAAATCACTGAGCGGGTTTTAGCCAGGATAGCAGTAAAGATGGAAAAAGTGGATGAATTTGGGCCACCTAAGATAAAATCAGCAGCTTTTTGTGATGGATGTGAGGGTGAGGGAGAGAGGTGCCAAAGAGGACTTGCCTAATGGATAGATGGTGGCACCATACTCCCTGAGATGGGGAACAATGGCAGAGTGCCTGCCATTGGAGGTGAAAAATCACAAGTCTGATTTCAGACATGTTGAATCTGAGTCATATTAAGGGTGTATATGCAGTTGTCTAAAGTCTCTAGAGGCCTGTACTAGAAATAAATTCATGAATGGTATGTGAAAGGTTGAGAGTAAAGGGGGGCATGAATGAGATAAGTTAGGAAGAATATTAAGTTGAAGAAAAGAGACAACTCTAGATTAAAGTTTGAGGAAAGCCAACATCTAATGTCTGGATATAGACACTGAGAAGGAGTAGTCAGAATAGTCAGAACGCTATTGAGAGTTCTGAGTCACAGAAGCCAAGGGCAGAGTTAATTTAAAATGAAGATAGCAGTCAACAGAGAAAACCTGTAGAGGTCTTGAGGTCAGAGAAGATGGGATCAAAGGCACAAGTGGAGGAATTAGCCTTGGACTTGAGGAGGGACAGCTGCTCTATTATAGTAGGGGCGAAGGAGGACATGGTAGATTTACATGTTGGTAATAGGAGTTGAGGGAGTTCTATTTTTTTCTGTGAAGAGGTAAGAGTCGCTGCTGCAAGAGAGGGGAGAAGGTAGGGGTTAGAGATTTAAAAACAGCAGAGAGTGGGAAAAGAGAGTTGACTACAGAAACACAGAAAAGATGGCTGGGCCATATTCTTGAGGACCTATATGAAGTGGTGATAATGAACCACTTGTTATGTTCTTTTATCCAACACTGCTTTCTGTTCCTGTGTACACACACATACACACACAAAACACAAAGTTAAATGAACTAACAATTAAAGGAAAGGACCAAACACAAGTCTAAGTAACTTAACAAATTTAAGGAACAGACGCAAAGATGAAGGACAAAGTTCTCTGCTGCTGTGATAAGGCTCCCACTCTTCTACTTGACCTACAAATATTGAATTGGCCAAAAAGTTTGTTCAGTTTCAAAAGTGAAAATGAAAGACACAGTTTTCACTTTCACCAATAACTTTATTGAACAACTATTCACCGCTTTGTTCTGCTGCCTTCTGCCGTCTTTCAGGCAACTTCATAGTTTCATCTTCCCAAAACTTTTTATTTTTTTGAGCAAAGAACTGTTCCAGGTGACTTTTGCACTCTTCCAAGGAACTGAAATTTTTTCCATTAAGAGAATTTTGTAAAGACCGAAAGAAATGGAAATCCAAAGGTGCAATGTCTGGTGAATATGGTGGATGAATCAGAACTTCCCAGACAAGCTGTAACAGTTTTTGCCTTGTCATCAAAGAAACATGCGGTCTTGTGTTATCCTGATGGAAGATTATGTGTTTTCTGTTGACTAATGCCAGACACTTTTCGTTGAGTGCTGTTTTCAGTTGTTCTAACTGGGGGCAGTACTTGTTGGAATTAATCATTTGGTTTTCTGGACAGGTGATAGTAGAAGACTCTCTTCCAATCACACCATATACACAACATCACCTTCTGTGGATGAAGACTGGCCTTTGGTACAGTTGGTGGTGGTTCATTACACTTGCCCTGCAATCCCTTGCAATTCTCATTATTGTAAAATATCCACTTTTATCACCCATCACAATTTATTTTAAAAGTGAAATGTTTTTATTACATTTAAGTAGAGAATTGCATGCAGAAATATGGTCAAGAAGGATTTTTTGCTTAATTTATGTGGAACCTAAGCATCAATGATTTGGATATTTTGAGTATGTCGGCTATCCTCCTGCATGGTGTAACATTGATTGTTCTCAGTTAATATCTTGACTTGATCGCTACCAACTTCATCTGGTCCACCTGACCGTGAAGCACAATTCAGAGAGAAGTCTCCAGCATGAGATTTCACAAACCACTTTTGACACATTTGATCAGTCACCGCACCTTCTCTACACACTGCGCAAATCTTTTTTTTTTTTGAGTTTCAGCTGCAATTTTTATCCTTCTTGAAATAATAAAGCATAATATGCCAAAAGTGTTGCTTATTTTTTTATCTTCAATATTAAAACGGATACACAAAAATTCACCAATTTTGATACATTTTTAAAAAATGCCTGCTGATACGACAGCGGTCACAATACAATCTAACAAATGTGTTTCAAATGAAGTTAAAGACAACTAAGTGCTACTAGAGCCATCGTACGGAAAAAGAAGAACAAACTCTTTGGCCAACCCAATAGTACCCATAACCACCACTGCTAACCTTTAGTAGAGCTGGAGGCTGAAGCAGGCCGAGAGGATCGCTTCCGATGTCCATTTTCCACACTTTCAGAAGCCACAGTTGGTTCTTCAGTTCGGGAATTTCTCCGGCTTGGGGTTTTGGATTTTTCAATGATCTCTTTGGGCTCACTGCTGACAGACAGAAGCAAAGTTTCCAAGGAGGTAAGGGAATCAAGTCACACAAAAATGTGCTCTTCAGATAGAGTTTCGTTCATAAGGCAGGAGAACTACATAGTTATTCTGGAGAGAAAATATTCCACTCTGGGACAATGAACACAATTACATTCTACATTACTGACAATTTAAGAGTGAGTCTAGCCTGTTATCTTAGTAAAAATAAAAACTAAAGTGGAAAACAGGTTAAAAGACATTAGAACTTCACACAAAAATCCCCCAACTTTCTCATCCATTTTCCTAAAATAATAATATCCCCCCTCAGGAGTTAACAGTACCTAAAATCTAGGAAATTACTAACATACTGGCATTGACTATGAACCTGATGTAGTCAGATAATGGCCCATTACCAGTCACATTACAGAAGAATACACAAGGGAATATATTCACAATACAATGATGGATATACTGATTATCCCTAATTCAATCCCCTTTTTCTTTTTTACGTCCCTTTCCCTTCAATCCCCTTTTTCAGTATGCAAAGATTTTGTCTTATTTGTTAGACTTTATTTACTTACTTTTAGAGCGAGGAGAAGGGAGGGAGAAAAGAGAGGGAGAGAAACTTTGACATGCAAGAGAAACATTAATCAGTTGCTTCTTGCACACCCCCAATTGGGGACCTGGCCCACAAGCCAGGCCTGTGCCCTGACTGGGAATTGAACTTGTGACCTTTCAGTTTGCAGACTAGTGCTCAATCTACTGAGCCACACCAGCCCAGACAATATACAAAGATTTTAAATTGGTAATATCTAGTATTACTGAGGGTAAACTCCTGATTGAATATAAACGTGTAGCCCAAAGGTTCTCAACAGGGGGAAGTCTGGCCTCTTAGGGGACATTTAGCAATGTCTAGAGACACTTTTAATTGCTATGACTTGGGACGGGCAAGGCAGGGTGCTGAATGCCACTAGCATCTTTCAGTGGCATCTACCAGGGGTGCCACTAAACTTCCTGTAATGCACAAGACAACTTTCCCCCACCCCCAAAGAATTATCTGATCTAAACTATCAATAATGCTGAGATTGAAACACCCTGGTGTCATCCTCTGGCTCAGCGATTCTATTTCTAGATGCCTAAGGAAACAAATCTTTTTACAGAGCTCTACTTACACCAGGATGTCAAAGCATTTTATTCATATTAATGAAAACAGAACCGAAATGCTTAACAATAGATTAATTAATTAAATCATGGTACATCATATACAATCTTTAAAAAATCACATTATAAAAGTTATTTAATGATAAAAACTGTTCATGCTATTATGGTGGGAAAAAATGTTACCAACATTATGAATAGTATAATCCCATTTTCATTATAATATATATTGAGTATGTGTGCACAATGTATAGCATTTATACATAAATGCTACATATTTAGATATAACACAACACATTGGGTGTATATAACACTAGGTATAGTGTTTATATATAAAACACTCTATCTCTATCTATACATATACTTTGTGAAGAAGACTAGAAGATGAACTAAAATATACACAGTGAATACTGTTGAATCAGGAATACTGGTTTACTGGTGAGTGATTTTTCTTCTTTGTAATTCTCTGATCTGAATTTCACATTTTCTTTAATAAACTTCTTACTACTTTCATGGTATAAAAATGCATGTTAAAATCATTAGAAAAAAAAAGAAGCTGATTAAATTTACTTGTAAGGCACAGAACTGAAACAAAAATAATGTAACAAAACTACAAAAAACTGGTGAAAGGGATGTCTCCTCTGGGAAGTCTTCCATGACCTCTCTCCGTAGGTGGAGTTGTCTGTTCTGTTTTGGATTCACAGTCTGTGTCTGGCATCAGACTGTACAGCATGTTTTATTTTAATGTCTTGTGCCTTTTAGTAGATTGTGAGCCCCTGAAGGTCATGAACTATGAACTATAACCTATCAACTATCCCTGCCCCTCCACTCCTGCCAGAGGACCCTTTGCTAGTGGCATTATGGCTGGGAATTTAGCCACACTGTTCACTACCTTAGTTTTATATGTAATAGCTGCCCCAGAAGTCAAGGTAAGTCAAGGAGAGGTGAAGCTGAAGCTGGGGTGGAATTACAAGTCAGGGAGATTTACACATCCTGTTAGAAGTGGTGAGGACAGGTTTCTGGCTGGGAGCCTAGAAAACGGTCAAAGCCTCTGAAGAAGAAAGATCCCTCATGGAAAGGCCTCGTTCTCCTGGCAAAACAAAAGCCCCAGCAATACGTCCTGGTGTTTATATGGTCAATGTTCACGCAGCTCTAGGAATAGACACCCACAGGGCACTTCTGGTCACTATGTGCTTTCTCTAGCCACATCATTGGTGTACGCTTGAAAAACGCAAATGAATTCAATTATTAGCCCAATACAAAAACCAAACCAAACAAAAACCAGAAACACCTACACAGGCAAAGTAGTTTAGTAGAAATGGCAATGAATTTAGAGCCATAATAACAGGGGTCAAGTCTTAGTATGAATTTATTGGCCATGATATGTAATTCTCTCTAAGCTTCAGATCTTGACTTATAAATCTCTATCTTGTCCCCTACAAAACATTAGTGAAGTGTGAGGGCTCTGGGGTCAGAAGGCCTGGGTTTGAATCTCAGCCTCACCATTGACTAAATCTGTTATCTTGGGTATTTTACCTAACCTCTCTGATCTGTAGGTTCCTTATCTGTAAGACAGAATTTACTTTCCTAATGGAAATTGTGAAAATTAAATGAGATAATATCAATATATCTATGGGGCTTGCAGCCCAATGCATGGCATGGAATAGCATTCAAATAAATGCTGGCTATTATTACCACCTCACAGGGTAGATATGAGGATTAAATGAGAGAATGATTGTGAATGTGTTTTACAAACTAAGCTGATGTACAAATATGAGAAATTCTCTAAAATGTTATCTAGTGCATTCCTACATTAAAAAGGAGTGACTTTTGGACTCTCCTCTCCCATGAGGTTGAAGCCACATTTGACAGGTTATTGTGGGACAGCACAGAATAACAACAGAAAAAGCTCGGGTTTGAGGGGTCAGATTGTGCCTGGCTTTTTCTCTCTTCCCCCTTGAGAATCAAATAGCTATCCTTCAGAAGGTGCTGCAAGGAATATTGTTAATGACAATGATAGCAAAAGCTCCTATATATTGAACATTTACTATTTATTCACTATGCTGAACGCTGAATATGTTGTCTCATTTAGTTTTCAAAACAATCATGAAAGGTAAAAATTTAGCCACCTGGTTTTATTAAGAAAAATGTCACCTCTGAAAGGGTAGGACTCATGACAGCGCCCTACTTTAGAAGAGGTTTAAAGGCTGAGAAAGCAGATACCCTTCAAAGAGGTTTATGCCATGTTCATGCTAAGTCTGCAGAAGTGATCATCTTACCTTTGTCCAGACACTATGGCAGCACTTGCCTCGAGTTCTGTAAAAAATACAAAGGACAGAAATGAGATGTGGAAGTGTCTGGCGTACACGTCCACAGGGAGAAGGGGAGAAGCTAGGTGTTCATGAGATTCTGAATGCCCTATTTAGGCTAACACATCTCTGCCCAGCAGTATCCTCACTCCATAAGGTACAGAGACAGAACTGGCAAAGACACAACTAGGTTGTCTGGGGCATAAGACGCTTACTTGGTCTATTTTTATTTCTACTCCACACTCTGAAATAATCCTGTTTGGATCAACAGAACTAAATTCACACTGCTTGGTTCATATTTCACCCAGGTATAACTAGGTTAGTAAAATACACCTTTTCCTCTCATATAAAAGAGATTATTTTCATTCTTAAAATATTTCCACCCTCCTGACACTTTTTTTTAAAGACAGTAATCTTCCCATATGTCTTAAATGTCCTTAAAGAATGCACTCTCCTTCAAAGGTCTTCCTCACAGAATTTTAGAGGGCAGACTGCCTTCCTTTGAGATATGGCCTACAGACCTCATTATGTCCCTATTCCTCAACCTCCCAGCAATGCCCTCCAAGAAAGGAAAATCTCAGTAATTTGTCTATCAGGGTCTTGCTTAAATAAGCATCTTAAGGTTTACCAGCAGAAAAACGTTTTCTTCCTCCATTATACGCTTTTAGGTAGTTTCATCTTTTCTAACAGGATTCCCTGATACGCCAGATAGCAGTGACCTCTCCTGACCTCCCACAGCCCTGCACCTGTCCCTGATTTTACGGAATTCAGCACCTCAGTCTCAGTGTACATGTCTAACGTACCCTACTGGTTACATGGTAACCTCTTGAAGGCAATTAAGCTAGGTACCTAGGTTAAAAATTTGACCTCATTGCTTATTAGCCACGCAGCCTTGAGCAAAGTACTTGACCTCTCTGTGCTCAATGCCTCATCTGATAAACACTTTACCCACTTTAAAGTTAAGAAGATTAAACAAAATGTCACATATAAAAAATTTAGTACAGTAGCTGGTGCTTAATAATACCTCAGTATTAGCTACTATTATTGTTGCTACGATGCTCATGTTGATGCAGCCTTCGCGCAAGGAGGCTGGACTGTTCTGCCTTTAATGCAAACGCTGACAGAAGAGAATCCTTGCTTCTCATTTTCAACTTAGCTCCCCATATCTCATCTGTACAACCTGAAAACCCCTACCTGAGAAACAGATACCAACTCACTGAGTCTCTGCTGCCTTGCTGGTTCTGCTGGAGCAAAGAAATTTAGGTACTATGTACTCAAAAATGAAAATGGCTCATCAAAAGAGAGTGATTTCAAAAAAATATTTTTTTAATTTTTTTTATTTTTTAAAAGATTTTATTTATTTATTTTTAGACAGAGGGGAAGAGAGGGAGAAAGAGAGGGAGAGAAATAGCAATGTGTGGTTGCCTCTCACATGGCCCTCACTGGGGACCCGGCCTGCAACCCAGGCATGTGCCCTGACTGGGAATTGAACCGGGACCGCTTGGTTCCCAGCCCGCGCTCAATCCACTGAGCTACACCAGCCAGGCCTCAAAAAAAATCTTGATTAGCTTGCTGTTTTGGAACTAAATTCAATGCTTTTGAGACCTTTAACACTACCACAGTTCAATCGGGTAAGTCTGGATCAAAGGGGTTTGGTAGAGGCAATTAGTGGCTTTGAGGGTATTTTAAGGAAATTCATTTAAGTCAAATTTTTGAAAGAAACAGGATTCTTGGGCCAGTTATTCTGAGGAGGACATACATGGTAAAGGCCATTTTCTGCAGTAAAAAGTTGGGACTGACTCATTTCTAGTTGCTCCTTTTCTCACCAAAAATAAGGTTTATCATCTACCCACTTCTCTGAATAATTCATTCCATTTTCACCAATGTCAGGTATCATATCAATGTCAGGCCAGTTCACAGCTAAGGAAGTCTGGGTAGCTGAAATGTTTTTGCTTGTTCATTTTTTCAGAGGCCTGATTTTCCCCAAAGAGTGTGGAGTATAAAGTCCTAACCATCACAGAGGACAGACCACCCTGATGCAGGTTTAAAACATAAACACAGCTCTGACTGGTGTGGCTCAGCTGGTTGGGCATCATCCTGCAAAGTGAAAGGTTGCTGGGTCGATTCCTGGTCAGGGCACACGCCTGGGTTGCTGGTTTGGTCCCTGGTTAGGGCATGTACTAGAGGCAACTGATCGATGTTTCTCTCTCATGTTTCCCTCTCTATCTCTCTTCCCTTCTTTCTAAAAACACATACATAAAATCTTAAAAAAAAAGACATAATCACAAGTTATACCTTACTTTTACTGGCTTAGACTTACAAAATTAAACGGCTGTGTTTTTTGCCTACAAATTTTGTCAGGTGTATGAATTGCACTGTAAATGAGATTCTAACCTCCTTGTGGAAAACAGTCATACTTTTTTTTCCTGGTACCCCTCAAATGACCTACAGCGACAATGACCCAGGCAAGACTAAACTGTAACATACCTATGGTATTTATCTGCTTTGGCAGTGCTGTTATTGACATCAAGATCCTCATGCATCCAGAGCTGACCCAGCATCCCATGGCTATTATTTGTCAGATTACTGTGGACTCCACCTTCCAGAAACACCATCCCTGGTGCTATTTACAGTGTCTTGCTCATGGGAAGAAACTGAATGCCATCCAGAGATGACTGAAATGACTGTCTCCCTGGAGAATGGCTACCTCACTGTAGCAGAGCTTCTTGAAACAAGCCTCTGCTCCTGTCATGGTAATGCAATTACTATGTGCAATAATGCCTGTCACCCCAGTGAGTTACCATATTCCAGTCCACCAGCTGCCAGCTATGAGTGTCAGGGTTATGTAACAAGGTAAACTGCAGTGGAAACCACCCATGGCGGGGTGGCAGACAGACAATGGGCACTGAGATAGATGCTCTTCTTGAGTTCCCTGGCTGACACCAGGAATGTGGAAGAGAGTAAGCTGCTCGGGGAGAAAATAACCTTAAATAGTACTGCAAAAGCTCTGCCACTCAAACAAAGTCTGTTTGAAACAAACTGATAAGAAGCATCAGCCACCTCCTGGCACACTGAGAGCAGCAATAGTTCCTCCACACGTAACCCATTCCGCACCAAGACTTTTTCCAAAATGTGCCTTACCTGGTCTGGCAACAGACCCCTGCAGTGCTGTGGTTGGAGTTTCCTTTGGGGCTAAACTCTGTGAAGGGGCTAAGGTAGGAAAAAAAATACAGGCCTTTATTTTCCTTTCCAGACCAAACAGAAAGCATTGACTGAATCAAGGGCTAAGTAACCGCTGAAATACACATATTCTTAGAGGGCAGTACTTGAGGTTGGCTTTGAAAGTACATTTCAAATCTTAAGAAATTAGCACTCAGTAGTAAAGACTACCACTAGGGATATTTGTTTTTCCTTTTTGTGTGTATAAGGATCAAGGAAGGAGGTGTCCATGAGAACAATAGCATGCATAATTTTTGCTTTTTGGGATCATGTTCTATCCAGTCTCTAAGAAACCCAAGCATACCTTAGTAGGCTTAGTAGCCAAACCACTTTCAGAGGAACAGTTAATTACACCATTCACCCTACCATTTAAAAAATTGTCTCATACCTCTAAAGGCTACACTCTTTGACACCTGAAATGAGTCACATAATTTATTTTGTACTTTCCTACAGCACCCAGCAAGAATGATGAGCAGAAAGCAGATATTCAATTCATACTTAACAAATCAATTTGATATGTCATTTACTTATCTAACAGGTCTAAGAACTTACTAAGACACTGTGCCAAGCACCCTTAGAGAACAAATTACATCCTTTCTGCTGATCAGGAATGCAATCTAGGATTAAAGGTAACTAACATATACACATGTAGTACACTGGAGTGCACTGTGATGTTATATGAGGATTCATAAAATTACAAAGTGCTGCAGGAGTCCAAAGCACGGGAGATCTATTGTAGACTGAGCAATATGAAGGTACATTAAAAGGAGAAATATAAGAATTAGGCTTTGAAGGACAGAGAGAACTCAGGCCCTTAAAGAGGAAAGGAATAGAACACACAACATACTCTAGAATGAAAACTTCTTGGATCATACAGTAAAGATTAAGGGCCTAAATATGCCACAGTCACTCAAAGATATGTCCTCCCAGCCTGACACTTCAGTCTGAGAGCCTAGATGAACTGCAACATAAGTTTTACCCTCTTGTGGAAATTATGAATTTTGTAGATCTCTCTCCCAACTTGGTAAAAAGTCAATACTGCATTTGTATTAAGAATTTATTTTGAATGCTTATCTGATAAAGCTCAAAACTGTAACTTCAGTTCTACTTTTAACTCTAGTATTGCTTTCTCACATTTTCAAGGTAAAAGCAGAGCAGTCACTTGAAAAAGAAATGGAAACAATCTTAACTAAAATTGAGAATTTTTCCAAGAGCTGGTTCATCTTCCTAAGGCTCACACATTTCTCTAGGATTATATATGATTCAGATATAAATATTTTCTAATCACATCATCATTATTCTCTTGGTATCAGAGGGAAAATTTCCCTGAAAGGAAGTAGAATAGAAACACTTAATAGCAGAGACTATATTTAAGTCATACCAGGTTGCTTTTTAATTCTTAGGGCTCACCTACCTCAACAGAACTAGAACCAGAACCCTACAGCACCTAGCCTTGTGAAGTCACTACCTCCTACATGGGCCCTGGACTCCTTAAAGGCCTTTAACCCTCCCTGTATCTCGAGCTTTGAAGAGGAAGAGAGAAGGGGAATAAACCTTTCCAGAGCTCTATGAGGCAGTGTGCTGGCCCCTTTATGCTAGGCTCACTGAATCTTTGTATAAATTCTGGGTGGTAAGAATTACAATTTCCATTTTACAGGTGAAGCATATGGGCTTACAAGAGGTTAAGGAATTTATCCAACCGTGATTGGTAACCAGTGAAGCTAAATTTGAACTCTGATCTTACCCTGAAGCTTGTGTTCTTCCTGCCCCTTCTCCTGGGTGCTTACCACTCAGGAGTAGATACTTGAAGTATTTTGGCTGCATGAACAAGATAGGTGCTCTTGGCTGGCCTAGGACACAGCAATGGTCCTTCCTAGGTTTAGCAGACTGTGACCGATTTTACCCTAGGGAAACAGACCTTTTGAACCACTTAGGATTCACAGAAGGAGGAACACATTTGCGTGGGTAAGGGGGAAGAGTGCGAAGCGAAAAAGGGGAGGTGTAAGGACACCCATGCATCCATCTTTAGGCCACCTTAACACTGGAAATAATCTGAACGAGATATACGTAAATGGAATGGTCTAATTTATAAAGAGATTGCATCGAAAAGAAACGCAATAATCTTGTTTTTACCATTTACTAAATGATTACTATACTCTAGTCTTGTGCTAACCATGTTATATGCATTATCTCATTAAATTCTCACAACTGTTGTTCCCGTATTACAAAGCAAGAAACTGAAGTCTTGAGTGGTCAAGGAACTTGCGTGAGCCCACACAGCTGACAAATGCTGGTGCTGGGATACCAACCCAAGCCTATCTGTCTCTCAGACACTTTGGTCCTCCCATGTCTATTATCACGAAACCTGATTTCCTGGAAAATTCTCCTCTGGAGCAGCCACTCAGGAGAGAATAGTCTCTGGGACAGAGTACAGTGAAGAACGGTATATTAGAATCCTGTTTTGAAACTGTTGGGAGCAAGTCTTTACCATGGTAAGAACAGCCTGCAGACGTGTTCACACTTAAGGCACAATGTCAAACCGGAGGTTCTACTTTGAACAAATACCAAACTCCTCTGAGCTTCAATCTACTAACCCACAGAATAGGATTAGGGCTCCCTAACATAGTTTGGTATGAAGATGATGTAAGATAACATATGTAAAAAGGACTCCTTGTGAAATGAAAAGCTATATAAATGAAATGTATGTCATTATTTCAGGACCATGTTAGTCAATGTAAACTTAATATGGGACTTTAAAAGTATATTTTCCCAATGCACTTCTAACAAATGAAACACCACTATTACTATTTAGCCCATTCTTCTTCCTGCAACTAGAAAATGAGTCATGCTTTCTTTTGTGGGATAGGCCATCAAAAAATGGACAGGAGGAGATGATGCCAGGCATGAGTACATACCTACGCTGGGTAGAAGCTCTGGATGGGATCCCACCTTCTCCTCCACTAGGCCACCTGCAAGTGGCTCAGATGCTATGCCAACATGATTGTTTTTTGTGGTCGGCGCCGCAGAGATGAGCTCAGAGGGTACCAGAGTGGTTACAATTGAGCGTACACTGGTGGGGTGAGCACTGCCAGGTAAGCTGGGTCCTGCTGAGGCGGAGCCTGAGCCCACAGGGCTAGAGGTCATTTTTAGCAGAGTGGGTGCTGGGGGCGTTGGGGTTTTACTGTCCAGCTCTGTGGGTAACTGCTCTGTTCCCACGAGCCCTGGAGCTGTGGTCTCTAGCCCGTGGCCTTCAGTCTCTCCTTCTGCACCATATTGCTCTTCCCCTTTTTCAAGAGAACCTGTAACTTTCTTACAGGCCTTGGTCAGCAAAATCTGGCCGATTTTGTCCACTTTTCCTTTGCCCTTACTAGATGAAACTGGGCTTCGCCGGTTGACAGAGGAGCCTGGACTATTGGTCAAAAGGGGAGAAACCATTGTAGTTGACTGTGAAGAGGGCAGAGGGCTTTGCTCTGCTGAGGTGCTCACCTGAGGACTAGCCTCATCTGGATTCAATTCTTTTACTTGCTGGACAGGGGGATGAGGAGGGACAACTGGAGAAGCTGTACAAGGCGGGGAAGGAAGCTGAACAGGGGTGGCCCGTGAGTTTAGGACCAAGGGTCGACTTGCATGTATGTTTGGAGCAGGAGTACTGGAAGGAGTAGGCGGTACGGGTGCAGAAGAGAATTTTATGTTCTGAGGTATGTGTAAAGGGCCAACGACTGCAACGGAGGGAGGCATCAAGCCAGAGTTGGTTGTCAGTGGGGCTGCAGGAACTGTGCTTGGCTGCGATCCTTTCATAACCTGAATTATTGAGGATGAATTGATAAAGACAGGTGTAATGAACTGAGGTCGGGCATTAGGCTGAGCAGCTGACTGTCCCTCAGAAACCATAACCTTGTTACCCATACTGGGCATTGTGACAACTGTTGACATTAGTGCAGATTGCAGGTGAGTTGGCAGAGCTGCTGATGTGTTAGCTGAAGTTGTGATGGGATTGGAAGTTACGAAAACAGTTATCTGATTTGGGGGCAAAGGAGTGGAAATGGAGGAAGAGCTGACAGGTCTTGAGATTACTGGAGGGATGCTTGATGCAACATTAGAATTGACCTCACTCAATTCTGGATGCACAAGGGTTGAACATGGCTCATTATTGTGAGGTAAATTTAGGGAATTTGAGGGTTCTTTAGAAGACGGATCCTGCAGTGTGGGAATGACAGATGGTTTTTTCAGATCCTCCCCAGAAACTACTGGAGGTGTTACTTCCACATCTGTAAGCCCAGGGGCTTTAATGGTCACATTAGGAGCTCCAGAGTTGTCAAGAAGTTGACTTAATGATGTTGGTGCTTCCCTCATAGCAGGAGACACCAAATTTTTGTTCTCTTCAACACTGGGGAGTTTGTTAGGATCCGAAGGTTGCCCATCCTTTTTGGATTGATCTTCAGGGACAACCATTTTAACTTCTTGGGCAGGTACTGCTTTTAGCTCAACATTGACCTGCTCCTTCCT
The DNA here is from genome assembly GCA_004026765.1 of Micronycteris hirsuta. Taxonomy (NCBI): domain Eukaryota; kingdom Metazoa; phylum Chordata; class Mammalia; order Chiroptera; family Phyllostomidae; genus Micronycteris; species Micronycteris hirsuta. Next base: position 56,741 of record PVJI01001968.1, on the reverse strand, counting down.
ACCCTGGGAATTCTGACAATCGCTGTCCTGAGGCACATTCAAACTCTCCTTGTTATCCTCAAGAGCGCCCCCCACGGCAGCCACAGGCATGGTAGAACTCTGAGGATTCAGCCCGCTGTTGTTAGGAAAGCTCCCAGGTACAGGGGGATTGGCCAAAGGAGTAGGGCTGACCAACACATTTCTTGGCAAATCCACATTCTGTAACAGGGTTGCGTTTGTTTGAGAGGCCAGAGTAAGTTTAGGGCCTTTTGAATTTTGTCTCCCAGGACTTGGAGTGGTTTTCCTACTGGACCCAGGACTAGACCTGCGACTGCTGCTTGGGCTTGCCCGTTTTGTTGCTCCAGAATTAGACTGCTTTCCAGAATTCACCACCACAGAGTCTAATTTGTGAGTCTGCGGGGCAGCAAAGTTAGAAGGATTATTCATGGTCAGATTTGAAGGTGCTTGTCCAATGGCCTTCAAAGTTGTTGGATTTAGGCCCTGTTGATCAAAGCCCCTGTTTAAATTTGGCCTAGGAGGTAAAGGAATATTAATCTGTGGGGGAAACAGTCCTGCTATCGAGGCATTGAGTCTTTCTGGCGACAGACTTATTTCTGAAGGTTCTGTACTGGGAGGGCGATTGTTAGGTGTCTGAGGATAATAGGGCCTGGGACTGGCTCTGTTTGGCGTTTTAGGCCTAGATGTTTGGGTTGGAGCAGCCACATTTGGAAAGTGGTGGCCATGAGAGCTAGGCAGGGAATTTATGGGGGGTTGCTGGGGAGTTGCACCTTGAGTTGCTGGAAGAGGAGATGGCCCAGGTTTGGGCACTGTCATCATTAACTGATTCTGGGAAACTACTAAATGCGAAGGCATGTTACTTGGGCCTCCTGAGACAGATGGTACTTCACTGCTACTTGCTTCAGGAAGTGAGGACATATCTCCCAGTGGTGAGCTGGAAGGATTCTGTGGATTTTCCTGATATACTATTTTCCTCGAATTGCTTCCCAAAGGAGTATTCACAGGCATTGGCATTCTCTGTTTATCAGGTGACGGCGGCACGGAGACAGGTCCTGGTAAACTGACCATGACAGGCATGGTGCCACTCTGTTGCATGGGCATTCTCTGGGAATCTGGATTCAGGGGGCCTCTTGGGGGATGGACATTTTGGGAGACTGGAAGCCTAACTGATTTGGGGTCCTGCTGCATCATGAGCATCATCATCATTTGTTGCTGCTGCTGCTGCTGTTGCTGCTGCTGAGATTGTGGCTGACTGGGAGGTGGTGGCTGCTGCTGCTGTGGCGGTGGCAGTTGTGGCTGTGGCTGCTGCTGTGGTGGCTGTGGTGGGGGTGCCACATGCTGCATGAGCTGAGGAGGCATCTGCTGAAGGGGTCTCTGTTCAACTGGTTGAGAAGGATAACCTAAAACAAGCCCCCAAAATCAGGGAAGTTAGATTTTTAGCAAGAAAAGCTTTGCTACCTTTAGAGTATAGCCAAGCAATACTCATTTAGGTGGCACAGACTGTGCACAAACAGCTCAGGCATGCCCGTTCCCGGGGGGCAGGGGCAGCCCCTCATTATTCGACATAAGCAAAGGGCACAGTGCTTAAAGAAGCAAAAAGCAAAGCATCATGAACTTGAGCTCCTCAGTCTTTAGGGTCTCAACGAGGCATTACTATACTGAGACTCTGATAGACAGATATTCTGTGCTACGGACTGCAAGTGGCCATGTTTATATCAGCCAAACATTTAGATGAAATGAGGAAAAACTCCATCAAGAGCAAGGAACGGACCACCCAGCACTGGAGTCTCATGCAGGCATAAATATTTCACTGTATTTGTGAATGAAGTAAAGCAATTGGGATTCACTTTTTCTGTTAGCACAGATTATTTTTTTTTAAGACTTGGTTTCGTTGAAAACTCCAGTATTGAAGACAGCCTTTTAATTCTTTCAACAGAAGTAAAATGTGACTTTCTAGGATTCAATTCCTTCAGAAAGAGGGATTTAAAATTACTCCAATCCATTGGCTCCACTCACCATGCTGGATCCCTCAGGTTCAACCCTTTGGGGGAACCTAAATGAATTAAACTGCCCTTCCAACGTAAATCAGTTTAATAAATAAATGGAACTAACAGAAGTTGAGACACACATTGAAAATAAAATGAGGACACTGGAGTTTTTTTTACAGATACTAATTTTCTATGAATCACATTTGGAGAATAACCCAGAAGCACAGCCCTCAGGATTAAATAATAATTTTAAGAAAAAAACTCTGAGGGACAATGCCCTATAGATTAGCAGAAGTCAGCATCTCAAATGGTTCTTTCTTTTGTGAAGACTTTACTTGGCTTTTAGAACCAAAACCTTATACGATTCTAAGAATAAAGATGGCTCACTGAGAAAAAGTGGGCATATAGCTGGGATACAATTTCACAAACTAGATTTGTTCCACTGTTGCGTGAAAAATACATTTGGAAAGTTTTAAGAAGGTGTAGGAAAAAGAATGGTTGGCTCTGGCACTTGGAAGAAAAGCTGGCTCAAGATTTTCATGGGCAGCCACCAAACGCTGCTGATCCACAGGGTCAGACCCTGTGCTCAAGAGTGAATTAATATCTTCTGGTCAAAGATTTCCATGGCGCCAATGAGTACAACGTGCAGAATCCAGTTTTGAAGATTTTTTTAAAAATCCTTTTTTGTTTTAGGCTCAAGTAACTTCTTTACACTTATAAAGCCAATGACATGGCATTTCCACAGGTTTAACTCAGGTTCCCATGGTAAGAAACTTGTAATTTCTGTAGAAGCCCTTTGATGTTAGGGCTATGACACAAATGCCTTGTATTTTTAAGATCAGGCCACCAGACAGTACAGTAAATGCCAATGAGAGCAGCACAGATAATACAGCAGCCTCTCAAAAGTAACAGTTAAGGGCATGGCTGCTATAATGTTCCAGAAGCTAGAGGCAGCAATTCAAATGACACTAATGATAAGACAGATTGGTGTCGCCATGACAGAATGGTGGAGAGGAAAAGCCAGGACACACACAGTGCACATGACATAATCAAGAACCAAATTTATTAATCAAGGAATGCAAACATGTGCTTTTAGGGGTCAGGCTGGTAGTAAAGAAGAGATGTAGGCTGATATAAGACAGAAGCAGACATGGGGACAGAGCCAAACTGCAGAGCAAATGCTCTGTCTAGAGGCATTTAAATTCAGGTTTTTATTTGTGTTAAGATACTGCATGACAATTCAAACACATTATAGGCCAAATTCAGCCTGCAGGCTTCTGGTTTGCAAGCCATAAAAAGGAAGCAATAATCCCAGGTGTGAAGACCCTTGGGATTCATATAATAAGAATTTAGATGTGTCTGAGGGAAGAAGGTACCTTTCTGTTGGTAATGCCTTCTAGACATATAGCAGACTGGTGATCTCCCAGCCTCAATTGTGCTGCTGCAATTCACTGACTGGAAGTGTGATGTGCCCAAACAATTTGTAATAAATAATACAAATTACTGACATCATGGTGGACTTTATGATTCACTTTTAGAATACATAAATTAAGGGTAGATTAAAATTTATCCCTAAAACACCACCACTCTCACTTATGTGGCAAAAAGAAGGTGGAATAACTCGTGAGGAAGAAACAAGACATAATCCTTTGCACACTTAGAAGCAAGTGTCTGCAGCGTGACAGGCTTGTGTGTTTTCAACCGTCTCACAAGGGAGTAAGGTTACAGAGCACTGCTCAGGTGCAGAGATACTGTGACAGGTGCATTTCGTTCTATGGTACCTAGGCTGGAAGAAATGAATTTTGGAAATTTTTTCCTTTTTAACATTTTTCAACATTTAGAGGGTAGTATTATTTTATCATGAGAAAGGGGTACAACACAGGGGGATTCAACAATATTGGCCCTAATTATTAAGTTAGGCAGTAGGTACACAAGTGTCTTTCTTATTTTAAACCGTGGTAGTTCTCTGCTCTGAAAAGCCCCAGGAGGAAAGGCTGCAGGAAAGACGCGGGCAAGCAGGATTAGAGCGAAAACATCTTTTCATTTAATCTTATTTCATTTTGATGCCAAATAGAACCTTGATATTGACAAGAATAAAGAGGCACTTTGATCTAATGAGGACTTAAAATAAAAACTAATTTGAGCAGAATCAATATACCATCAGAAATTATATTTGAACTTTTTACTTACTATCAAGGCAAATTTTCCAAGTACTAGACACATTAAACTCTAGTGTAGTTAGGAGACAAAATAATATACTATAGTTTCCTTGAAGAGAAGTCTTGTAATGCTGTATAAATGATGACAAGCATACAATCTTTAACATTTTATCACCTGGTGGTCGGTTTGAAAATTCTGGCAGTTTAGGGCCTGAGTTGTCCAAGTTAATTCCTTGTTCTCCAGGCAAGGGCTGCTGATCAGCCTCCTCTAGACCGGCTGGGCGAGTATCTGGGGTGCTAAAAACAAATTACACATTTGAGTAAACTGTACAGTTCATACATGAAATTACCTTAACCTCTCCCGTTTCTGAAAACTAAAATCAGTTTGCATGATCATCTCTACCATTATTTATATTTCTCTAGTCTCGATAAAATATTTAACATTTAGCATAAAAATAATCTGGCAATTTCATTAAAATTTAAAATCTACTCAATCCAATAGCACAGCTATTAAAGTGCCTTCTACAAATTTCTGATATAATGATTTTCATGTAATCATCCGTCTTTCAGATGTTTTAAGACTTGACCACAGTTTGGGCTATCAACATTGTAAAGTACTGTTCCTGTGAAACCAAACTATCTCCACTGTATTAGATTCAACTGGTAGTATACAGATGGTCTCCTTCTTGTGGATATCACAGTGGTGTCTCCCACAATTTATAATACCTGGCAAGAAGCTGTAGGCTGCTGGTGAAAATGGTATTCAGAACAAAGAAAGATGGAGAATACCAGTACAAAGCTAATTAATTTTGTTGCAGAGTATTTATAGACATCCCGTTGGCTTTGGAATGCTTTAATTTTTACCTAGGTGTAGCTTAAAACTTTTAGTGGGAAAGAAATGGAGAAAATGTTATCTACTAACACCCACATTCCCAAAGAACCAGTGTTCACATCCTCATTTTGTTTGTAATCTTATTCCTATTTGTACCTTGCTTTCCCTACCTCTAGGTTCCCTTTGTCCTGATCTTGGTCACCTCTTTTAGACAGTATTTTATCTCATTGTATTCTGGGTAGTTTCATAAGCCTTACCTTTAATCCATCTAAAAAGCCTACCACAGGACATGGAAATTTAGAACCTGAAGCAGGTCCTTAGCATACTCAGGGCCTGTATGGATTTGTTCCTTACATGATTTCTCTCTTACTTCAAATTATAGGCAAGGATTCTATAGTATTCTTTACTTTCAAAGAACTGTACTGCTTAAAAAAAAAAAAAAAAAAAAAAAACCTTGAGTGTCTAGTCCAGCCACCTCATATTATGGATAAGAAAACAAAGGCCTAAAGAGGTGTAAGATACAGGCCCAAGGTTCCAGTGAGCTGGTGGAAAAGCTGGGATTAAGTGCTCTTCCCATTACACATACTGTCTCCCTTTCCTAGGAGTGATGCTGTATAATGCCCTTTCTTAATCTGTACCCCCCAAAAGTCAACAGTCTCCCTCAGGGTTGGTGAAGACAGCAAAATGCATACCAACAGCAACTGAATAACCTTACAATTTTACTCTTACGACTACTGGGAGGAATAAACATCACCACAAAAAATATTACTCCCAGGGGTTGATAGCAGTATAGAGTTCAACTTAGATCTATTGGAAAAATTATATAATTAAAAGGCTTATTGAGTCTGAGCTCAGGAAAATATAGGTTGGTAATATATAATTATTGGTTTATGAGATTCAAGAAGCAGCAAGTGAGCATGATAAAATATTAGAGTACAACCAAAGAAATTATAAGGAAGCTGGGAGAAAGGTAGTTGGTTTTATTTTGAACATTTATGCTTAACTAAAGCTCCCCTATTCCATAGTTCTAGTAATTTATTTCAATTAGCCTATTTCACATTCATCTGTCACTATTTCCTGTTAGTAAATAATTAAAAGCAGAAAGTTCAGTTTAGTCAGTATTCTTTCCGTGACTATTTTATTAAAGCCAAAATAAGACTTAAATGAACACTGTGCTTTAGAAAATGAAGTATAAATTGTCCTTCCTGCTGTGATCTTGCAAAAGAACTCACCTGGCAAACCCTTTACCAAAAGGGTAACTGATTTAAAAGGTCAAATCATCTTAGTGTGAGGTTTTAAGCTTCTAAGGGATAATAATCTTTAAAGGAAAGGCACCTGTACAAAAACCATTTTCTATTTGAGAGACAGCAGGGATCTCCATAAGTAGTTTTCATTTCCGAAACACACTGGGCCTTTCTGGTTCCCCAACAGCCTTTATAAGGCTGAAGTGCTCTGAGGAGTTGTGTGGTACAACTGGCTATTTTTCAGGCTCTGAGTGCCACAACCCCCCAGACTATTGACACAAGAGACATGTATAGTCGATTGCAATGTATGAACCCTGTTTGAAACCTTATTTGGACAAACTGTAAAAAAAAAATTAATTTGAGATAATCAGGGAAACTTGAACACTGGATATCTGAGAATATGAAGGACATATTTTTCTAGATGTGCTAATAGTATTGTATAGTCTTAAAAAAATCTGTCCTTATCTTTTAGAAGTACATACTGAAATATTTAAAATAAATTAGCTTTAAAATAATCAAGGGAGTAATGGGTAGAGCACAGATAAAGGCACGATAGGCTGTGAGCTGATATTTGTTAAAGCAGGGGGATTTCATTATACTAATCTAATTTTACATATGTTTAAAATTTTCCACCAAAAAAAGTCCACATAGAAATAAATTAGTAAGATTTGAGCAAAACCTATCACAACCTACTTTAGATCTTGCTGACTATTTTTCTTCTTCCGAGGGGGTTTCTTCTTCTTCGGTTTATTTGCATTGGTATTATTTTGCTTATTGTTTACCCCGAAATGGCCTGCAGAGATGTCACTCTGCAGTAAGTTGACCAACAATGGGCTTGTTAGTGTAACGTCCTTATTGACTGGGAAGCCTGGATTCTGACCACAGGACATCTGATTTCCATTGGGTGCTCCGCTGAAAGGTGCATTGAAAGTCATCCCATGGCCTGAGAAGTGGTTTCCCGAGGCACTGTTTCCCTGCATGGCCTGCACATGGGGGGGGACCATGTTGGTTTGTTGCATGCTAACATCAGGCATCATTTGAGACAAGCTGACATCATTATTTGCTGTAGTAGCAGGGTCACCATGCTGCTGAGCCATGTGTGAGCTGGGCCCTGGTGGCCGTAACACCTGCCCCTGAATCCCCATAACCTGAGAAGGACTGTTGTTCACAGGCCCTTGCTGGGGCAGCATCTGTCCTGACATCTGTCCCGTAAACTGCACCATGTTTCCTTGCATGTTTGGAGTTGGTCCCCTCATTATCTGTGCTGGTCCCGGCATGACATTGGATTGGTTCTGAGTGTTAAACTGTTGCTTATTCCCCTGCATCTGATTGGTCATGATCTGCTCTATCATTGGGTTCTGCTGGAGCAAAACTTGCCCCTGAGGCCCCATCATCTGGTTATGTGTCGCCATCATTTGTGGGCCCTGCTGGGTAAGCATCTGCTTGGGTGGGGTCATCCTTTGGGGCGAGGGCCCAAGATTTTGGCTCTGAGGGTTCACCATCATCTGGCCCTGTGGCATGAGCGGGGTCCTTGGAAGGATCATAGGGTTTTGAGGGTTCAAGCTTCCTTGCTGCTGGACCATCTGGCCTTGGGAGGGCACAATCTGCTGGTGCATGCTCATCAGCTGAGATGGTGGGCCCTGCTGGGGCTGGCCTTGCATGTTGCCCAGGTTCACCTGAGGAACCCCAGAACTACCAGCCTGCTGGTTGTTCATGTTGCCATGAATTCCCATGAGGCTGGGCTGCATCATATTTGGTGGCCCATGGGACACCTGAATCTGGTTTTGAGGAGGACCGGCTCCTTGACCACCTTAAAAAAAAAAAAAAAAAGAAAGAAATACTATTATCTTATTGGTATTAAGATACTCAAATTACCTTAATTAGAGAAACACCCATCAGCCATATATCCCCTGACCAACATAAACAAATGTGCTGTGCCTGACATGCTTTCTGCGGGTTTTCAAAGATCAATAAAGTTTACTTTCTTTCATATTAAATGAAGAGCAAGGCAGCATCTCATTATTTAAAAAGGATTTGTACTCCATAACTCACTGAATCTGTTTCTGGCCAAATGAATTTTCCCTACACCAATGGCTGGGGTCCACCCTCCAGGCCTGCGTGGGTTTCAGCCTCCAGCCGGAGATGTAAAGGTGGGCTCTGGATGGCGTGTCAGGGAGATCATGGAGTAGGATTGATTAAAGCGACAGCCAACTTCAATGAGAACTTGTACTTTTTCCTGAGACTCTTTGGGTAGAGCACGGCATCCTCCTTGTGACACCTGTCCTCACTTACAGGGTCTAGTACCAGATCTCAGTTTGGAGTGGGAACTGGGCCTTAAGAAAACATGTGTAAATATGTCACAGGGTGTGGTCTGGTTTTAGCCTTCCTTGAATTAAATAAATATGGATAGTGAGTAGATTAAAAAGATGATGAAAATTAATGAAAAACACTGTAGGCTAGTGATATAAGCCCTGCTTTAGAAGAGTCAAGGAAACAAAGAATGTGATACATCCTCTTAGAAAAACCTCAGCAATGCTGACAAGATGTTTAAAAATGCTTCTTGAAAAAGTAATAATGACTCTATCTGTGTGCTATCTGGATGCTGCACTTTAAAGAAAAGAACACTTAGTACTTCCTAAGGACAGATCTCCTCTGCCCCAGTGTGGTAAAAATTATTTAATCCTGATCTGAAAGCTGAGCCTCTGGTAGGAGTCAACTGACAGATGACCCAGAAGCTGTAGATACAGAATAGTTAACAAGGGATATTAAAACTTCAGTGACCATCCTCTTGGCAGCTCCTGGTGGACCCCACGGGACATGTTTTATTCTTCTCAGTGATTTCTAATTTAGACAAAGAACACTGCCTGGCTTGTTGCATTGTTTACTTATTTTGGGTCTTTGGGATTTTCCTATAGCTACTTGCATTATCTCTCCCTTCTTACTGAATAACCTTCTAGCTTATTTTATCTCCCTTTTGTTTTTCACTTTTAAATGGGGACTAGAAAGTGGCAGGCACAACAAAGTTATGAGGCTAGTCCATGCTCCAGCCAGGGAGGCAGAGACAAACTGACTGTTGTTCACACTATCCAGAGTTTTCCTGAAACTCAAGGAAGACTTGCTAAACTAGTCTTATAGGCTCTTAACGTGAACTCCATTAACACTGTATATACACTGAATATGCCAGTGTATATTCATCCAATCAACAATGATTTATTGAATGCCTATATACAAGGCACTTTTTGTACTAAGGTATTATCAGTAAACAAGATAGACCAAATCCCTGACACCTTGAAGTCTAGTTGGCAAGAGGCAATAATAGACAATCATTTTTACAGGAGGAAGTAAAAGCTAACAGGTAAAAATAAAGTAGGGTAAGAGTACAGAAAATGGCAGGCAGGAGTAGAGATATCTTCAATGGGATAAATGGGGAAATGAAAACAGTATGTGGGAGGCACCATATACAAATACATAGAGCTGTGCCTGGGTAGAGGAATTATGATTTTTATCACTGTTTTAAAACCTCCTATAGAAAACACGATTTCACAAAACTCAGGAATGCAGTTTTGCACCAGCAGATAGGGAAAGGCAAGCAGTTTACCCTAACCCTTGCCCTTCAAGAGGTAGTTTGAACTATTTCTTGTTAATTTAGAATTTTTCTCATTCCTTACTGATTTACAATTAAAGCTGGAACCACACAACTAAATTAACTCCAAGTGGGAATGGAGCTGAGGAAATATTTGCACTGACTCAGTCCTAACTGCCTGAATGAGAAAGGGTAAGAGGATTACTCATGTAGTACCTAAGCAACCAGAAACATGAAGTCTGGGCTTATATAATACTATTTTACAAACACTTTTTAACTGTTTTGCTCTACTCTATTTCTCCTTCAAAATTTCTTATATGCAATAAGCTGTTGGCATTAAACCAGTACTGACTGAAGCTTGGTCTTCAAATACCACAGTGTAAATCAGAATTCAGACACACAGCATAAACACAGCTAACATCCACTACGTAGAGATTTTTAAAGTAGCAGTTGTCCAAAATGCCATGTGCCTCTATGCCTTTGTACCTATAGTTTTCTCTGCCACAAACACCTTTTGTCCTATTACTAACTCAGGGTTGGCAAACTATAGTCCAAGAGCCAAATCAGGCCCACTGCCAGTCTGTAAATAAAGTATTTGGAACACAGCCAAACTCATTCATTTATGTATTGTCTCTGGCTACTTTTGTACTACAACAGCAGAGTTTAGTTGCCAAGCCTAAAATATTTACTATTTGGTTCTTCTCAAAAAAGAAAAAATTGCTATAACTCAAGTTTTATCTCCTTTCCTTCGGTGTTTCCAGGTTCCTGAGACATTTTACCTACTTTCTATACTTCAATTACTGCCTTGAAAGAATAATTCATATTTACGGGTTAAGGGAAGAAACCAAGACTTATGTTTACCTTTGTTGCTTATCACAGTATCTACTACAGAATGCTCAATAAATGCTTGCTGAATAAATCATAGAAAACAAACCTGCATGCTGGACATTTTGATTTGCTTGCAGCTGAGGGGCTCCTGAATTCCCAGGGGTGGTGGTTGTGGTCGAAGGCACCTGACCTTGCATAAAGTTCGGATTGGCCTGTCCTGCTGAGAAGCCAGGTGGGAGGCGTTTAGGCATTCCTTAATAGAAAACAATGAGTAAGGCAGTTACCTGGCAAATTTATACTCTTGCTTAGATGTGGAATGAATAAGGAAGGATGAGCTGCATGAAGTCTCCACTGGCTTAGCTCTCTGTCACACTGGTAAGATCTTTAATAATCAGGTTGGGAAAGATGGTTAAAAAAATCAACACAATCTCTTACATGAGCATTGTCAAAATGAAAAAGAAATACTAAAAAATTTACACTTAGAACATGCCAAGGAAAAGATGGCAATCTGCTCCCTAAATGTGATCTGAGGCCACATCACAGCAAGGTTTAGAGCTCTTTACTTTCCTCTGTAATAGAATGAACCCCCAAACTTTATATACTTTAACACAGGTACCAATGGAATCAATTCTCTCATATTGAAACAAATTCATAAGAAATACTATAAAACAAAAGCTGGGTCCTGATATTAAGCATAGACAGGTGTTTTTTTTTCCCTCCATTGAAGGAAATAGATAACAATCTCCTTTGTAGAAAAATTCCCCCCAATATTATTGTCTCTTTGGAAAAGACAAAAGGTTAGAAATGATTTATAGGAGCTTCAAAGTTAGGCTATATAAAATTTATCATCACGCCTTCCTCTCATAAAGTTTGCTGCAATTCTGACAGCTTTGGTACCAAAAACCATGCTCTAATGGAATCTCACTGAAGTATTACTTCTTTTAACAGGCAAGTTTAATTTCAGAAAATCTGTAATAAGGAGAATCTCAGAACCCATTCATTGTTTATAACATAGGCCTTGATGTGGCCAGATCACCTAGGTGAGCACATCAACTGCTCTATGAAAGCATCAAGACCTAAAGCTCACTTAAAATTTTTTGTGTTAGTCCATTTATTTTTTTAAGGGCCAAATTTTTCAATGTCCTGAAAAACACTTTGTAGGCAAATATGCATTTGTCCTTTCTTTAGCAGTGACAAGTCCCCATTTGCATGCTTTCATTGTAATTAAATCAGAAATCACATTCGCAGGAGGGACTACCCAGCTTCCACTGATCCAGGGCTAGATGCCCAGAACAGTGAAATTTGGAGCTGAAACATTCTTGCATTTTCTAAAAACTTCTTAGGATTAAAATATTGGAGCCTGCATGTCTATAAAATTAAGTACAAGAGAGTGAAAAGACTGATGAGCAACTTAATTTCACCAGAAACCATGGGAACATGCCTTTGCTATGTTGCACTAAAGATGCAAGGGTTTTTTCTGGGTAGGCAATGGGTGTCTTTTGGGGAGGGGGGTGTTTACCAGATGACGGCATTACTGACACTCTCTATACCTTACTGAAAAGCTCCAAGCACATTCATGTGCACTAGATCAATGATTAATAAGAATAAATAATAAACATGGAGATGAATAAGTTTTACTGTAATCGTTTTACCTCTCACACATTAAGCTCCATTGCTTTTTCTTCATACAAGAGGCACCTTACAAAATAAATAAATAAATCTCCTTTAGGTATAACTGGTGGAATTCCCTCTCTAAGGAGCAGGCATTGGCATTATAAAACTATAAAAGTCAATGACTTCTGAACTTACTCCCCTTTAATACTTTAATCAAATTTAACATATATCATGCTATGTTACTAATTTAGGATTATCAAAATCGAAAACTAGATGGGCCTTTTCCCCAATAAGACCCTGTACTTTTCATTTTTGCTCTACTGCATAATCTTAATTTTTTCTACAGCTGAGCATTATAAGTCGTTAATGCAATGCATATTTCTTTTTGACATTTTAATTGACTACAAGATCAAGCAAAAATAATTAGAAAACAAAATGAGCATCTCTATATTGATTTTTACCTGTATTTTTATCCAGAGGGCTAGCTTAAACATTAAGATACTGCATAATGTATCAAGTTAACTAATTTATATCAAATGTCAATATATCCACAAAACCAAATAATTACACCCTTATTTCACTCCCTCCATTATCTCAGAATTGTAGTTCCACTAAGATCTATCTCCAGCAGATCTACTAACACAAATAGCTTCAGTGTTCCTCACCTCCTAGGCCTGGATGTAAACTCTGTGGCCCCTGGTTTGGTGGTTGCTGCTGCATCACCATGAAGTTAGGTGGCACGTTTCCCTGTTGAACCATAGGATTCCGGCCCGGAGAGCTGACAGGCTGTTGAAATCCCTGGGGAAGTGGGTTATTTTGAGGTGGCCTTGGTCCCATCTGCTGCTGAGTTTGGTTAACCGTTGGGGAGGATGCAGGGGATCCCTGCTGGAAGGAGGAGGGTGAGGAGGCAGGAGACTTGTTGGTGAGATGGGGCTGCTGCAGGGGTGTTGGAACCCTGGAGGGCCCTCCCTGCATGCTCTTCATCTGAGGAGCTGTGAACTGGCCTGGATTGCTCATCTGAGGAAAGTTTGTATGGGCTTGTGAGGCTTGCTGGCTGCCAAAGGGATATGGAGGGGGAGGGTGGGAAGGTGTCTGTACCGTGGCTAAGGATGGTCTTGCCTGGAGTTGCTGCTGTATTGGGCCAGGCAAGGGAGCCTTCTTCCACCCTTGGTTTGCAGTCATTGTGCCCAGAGAACCCTGGGCTGGAGGAGGCTGAAGGGCTCCGGAAGGCAGCTGGTTCCAGCCTGGAGGAACAGGCACCTGAGTTGGGGCAGTAAACTGGGGTCGAATTCCCTGTGGCTGTTGCTGCTGATGTTGCTGTGGGGGTCTTGCCTGCAACTGTTGCTGTTGCTGCTGCTGCTGTTGATGCTGCTGCTGCTGTTGCAACTGGGGAAAATTAGCTGGGTTCATTTGTCTGTTCACAGGGACAGGCTGCATTGGGTGGTGCGGGGGTGCTAAAGATCCTGAGGGATGACTTTGCTGCTGTATATGGAGCCCGGAGAGGAGTGGATCCATTGCATCTGTTTAAAGATAGTTAACAAAGCAAAGATTAACTTAGTGCAACCGAGATCCTAGAGCAGTAGTCTAGGCAATTCTGCAAATATAAAGTAAAATCTGCTGGTACCATTCAGGGAAATGTTTGTGAGCATCTTCTACATGCAAAGCAACGTACCAGAATGATATAAAGATAAATCTTGTCTAAAAGAGCTTATGATTCAAAAGTGGACATAAGAGCCAAACATAAAATGTGGCGTGGTGTTTTCAAAGAACATTCTGGGAACTATGTTCATTAGTGTTACAGAAAACAAAACAAAACAAAACATAGTCAATTAGGTTTGGGAAACAGTAGACCTAACAACTTTAGAACGGTTCCTTCACTGTAAGACTTTCAGTGCTTCCAATATGTTAATTTTGTATTACCAGAAGGATGATCAATTTACCAAATTTACTTCACCGTTTAGAATGCTCTTTCATGGGGTACCTTGCAGGAATAAGGAGGCCAAGAAATGCAGGTTTAGGAATGCTGGGGTAAGACTGGTAAGAGAATAATGAGAAATTCTGAGAAGGAAATGATGACTTTTAGCTTGAAGAAATTAGGGCAGATTTTGTAAAGAGGTGGCATTTAAGTTGGGCAGTTGGGAACTGCGTCAGAGACAGATGAATTTTGTAATCATTTGTGCAGGGAGTTCCAGCCTCTTTGATCTTAAAAGACGGGGGGTAGTTACCTGACTGAGAAGCAGGGCGAGGAGTCCTGGGCTGCAGCTCTGAATTGTGGCCTGGTGCCATCATGGAAGATGACACGTTTCCACCCTGGGGTATCATAACAGTGGCTGGGTTGGTCATTCTTATTAATCCTAGAGGAAAAAAAACCATCTAGAATAGAGTACTGGAATTGACACAATGTTTGTTTTTAATGAAATATTTCAAGAACATGGAAAAGTATGAAAAACTTCTGTACCATCATCTACTTTCTACATATCTAAGCATTCTGCCCCATCTCCTTCAGATACATATGCAGATATACCCCAGAAGCCCCCTAACTCCTTGCCAACCTCATTCCATTCCCTCCCTCTTATCTTATAATTGAGTTAACAGTTTTGTGCATGTTTTATTTCTTTTCATTTTTTTATTTCTCTTCTATATATATAGGTAAATTCCATTGCATTTTGTATGGTTTTAATCTTCATGTAAGTGGTGCTATATTATAGGTACTCTTCAGTTTCCTCTTTCACTTAATATTATTTTTTAAGCTTTATTCATCTTGACTGCCATTAATAGTGCTCCATTTTATGGAACCCATACATCCATTCTCCTGTTGATAAATACTAAGCCCCACCCCCATCCCACTCTAACTTTTCATTCTTAGAACTTATTGTAATGTCATGTATTCTTGTGGACATTGAGAGTGTCTTTATACTATATAATTAGAATTGCTAGGTTTTAAAGTATAAGCATCTTCAATTTTACTAGATATTGGTAAACTGCTCTCAAAAGTGGTTATACCAAATTTATAATTCAACTAGATTTTCAGAACTTCTCTTGCTTCATAGCTCTCTAATTTCTGATACTGTTGGGCTTTTTAGGATTTAGCATTTATATTCATAAGTGATACTAGTCTATAATTATCTTCTCTTCCTGTCTCCCTTTAATTTTGGCATTAAGATAAAAATAACTTCAAACTGAGTTGAAAAGCATCTTTCTTCTTTTTCTATGCTCTGGAAAAATATGTCTATCTGTTCTTTAAATAGTTACTGAAACTCATCTGTAAAATCAACTGGGCCTGTGGGTTATACTATTGGTTCATAGGGAGACAGATTTTTATTTATGTCAATTTTTAAAGCAGTTATAGATTTTTCAAGTTTTCTATATCTTAAGTCAGTTTGAGCTATACTTTAAAATTTATCAGCATAAAGTTATTCATGGGCTACCTTTTCTCTCTTTTAAAAAATTGAGATATAATCCACATATTATAAAAAACATTCTTTTAAGGTGTACACTTTTTTTTCCCATTCTCTATATTGCCTGTGCCTCTCTTTTTTTCTTTACTTGTCTTACCAGATTCATCATTTTAGTTAGCTTTTCAAGAAAACATATTTTGGTTTTGCTCCTCTGTTCTACTGGGTTTCTTAAAATTCATACTTTACCTATTTCTGCTCTTATCTTTATTATTTCCTTCCTCCTAAATTATTACTCTGCTGTTTTGTTATTTTTAATTCTTAAGTCACACACATAGCTTGTTAATTTTCAGTTAAAGTTCTGCTCTAATATAAGTACCTGAAGGCTTAATTTTCTTCCAAGTGCTTTACTGACATCTCACAAATTTTGATATGTGCTTTTCTCATTATTCCATTCTAAATATTTTCTTGTGTCCATGATTATTGATTTTTTAAAAATCACTGGGTATTTAGAATGTATTTTTTTAATTCTAAAAATATGGGATATTTTAGTTAGGTTTTTTATTTTTGGTTTTTTTTTTTTTTTTTTGCCACTGACTTAATTGTACTACGTATGGGTTGGAAAACAGGATCTGTGTGGTACCAATATTTGGCATTTACTAAAACTTGCTTTTGGAATAATACATGGTCAGCTTATATAAATGTTCCATTTATGCTTGAAAAGATTAAGCATCCTTAAATTATTAGTGCATGATTTCTATATACAGTTAGTCCTTGAACAACATGGGTTTGAACTGTGTAGGTCCACTTACATGTGGATTTTTTTCAATAAATATGTTAAGTACTGCAAGTGCTTTCCTTTTCCTTACGATTTTCTTAATAACATTTTCTTTTCTCTAGCTTATATATCATAAGAATACAGATTATAATATACACAATATACAAAATGTGTGTTAAAATAGACTGTTTATGTTATGGTAAGGTTTCCAGTCAATAATAGGCTGTTAGTACTTAAGTTTTTGGGGAGTCAAAAGTTATCCTCAGATTTTTTACTGCATGGGTGGTTGGTGTCCTTAACCTCTGTTATTCAAGGTCAGCTGTATACCCATTATATCAAACCACTTTAATTATGTTAGTCATAATATCCTTACCAATTTTTTATAAGCTTAGTACATCAATTATAACAGAGGTGTGTTAAAATTTCCCCTAAGATTTGCTATCTTCATGAAATTCTGTCCACTTCTGCCTCACATATTTTGAGGCTAGCTTATTAAGAACATACAAGTTTAATTACCTTTTTGTAGAATTTTTTCTTTTATATCGTACTTCTTATTCTCCATAAAGCTTTTTATCTTAAATTGTGTTTTTTTATCTGATAAAAATAGTCCTCCTTTTCTTGGTTAATAGTCATTTGAATTATCTTTTTTCCTATCCTTTTAACTATGAACTGAGTCCTTACAATTTATGTGTTTCCTTTAAGAGCACACAGCTACATCTGATTTTATTATTGAATCTGATTACTTTCATTTTATCAGAGTTCAAAGTCCATTTGACTTTATGGTTAAATACTGGTATATTTTAGTTTATTATTTTATGATACCACTGCTTTTTACTCTTCTTTATCTGTGCTGTTTTCCTATTTTTCCTGAATTTTATTGGATTTTTCATCTGTCCTTCCTTTCTACTCTTCCACTAACAATTTAGAAGTTATACACTCTATTTCTATTATTTTAGTGATGATATTTAAAATGTCAACAGACATATTTGACTTAAAGTCTAAAGACAGTATGTGGTCATCATCATACTAAATAAGTCAATGCTTATTTAGAAATATTTACCCCAGGTTTACCAATTATTTAGCTCACCATTCTTTCTTAGCTCTTATTTCTTCCATCTTAGGTTCAATTTTCTTCTTCCTGAAGTACATCCTTGAGCAGTTCAATTAGCAAGGGTCTGTTAATGGTAAATTTTCTTAGTCTCTTTGAAAAGTTCTTTATTTCATACTAATGTTGATAGTGTAGCTAAGTTTAAAATTCTAGGCTGTCAATAATTTCCTCAACACTTTGAAATATTCCAGTGTTTCCTGGCTTCCAATGTTGCTGCTGAGAGATTAGCTGTGAGTCTGATAGTCTTTCCTTTGTAAATAATTGGTCTTTTATTTTGAGTTGCTTTTAACATTCTCTTTGTTCTTCATGTTCTGTAGCTTTAAAATTTTGTGTCTGGATGTGGACTTATTTTTATTTGTAGTGCTCAGGATTTCTGGGCTTCTGAATCTGAGGGCTCATTTCTTTCACCAATTCTGGAAAAATTTCAGCCATTCTCTATTTAACTATTGTCCTTCCTCAATTTATCTTATTCTGGAACTATTTTCAGACTTATGTTAGACCTTCTCATTTTATCCTTTATTTCTCTTAACCTTTTTCATATTCCCATCTTTTATTTTTTTCTCTGCTATATTCTGGGTAAGTTCTTCAAGTTCACCTTCCCATTCAGCTGTGTCTAATTTGCTGAATAAGTTATTTGCTTTGATAATTAAAAAATTTCTATCAGTTCTGGTCCCCTCACCCCAATTTCTGTTTATATTTTAATAGTATCTTGCCCACTTAAGACTTTCATAATTTCAACCACCCCAATATTCCCATTATCTAGAATTCATATTAAGTAGAGAGAGGGAGTCTATTCCTAAATGTTATAAATTTAGAGTATAATCTCATTTATAGTAGGTTTTAACTATGAGAATCTGAAATGGCTTGGGTTGAGAATGTGCCTCTCTAGAGCTTCAACAATTATTACCAGCCTAGAACCACTTAATGACTTAGCATGGCTGATTCAGAGTCATTTCAATACTACAGGGTAGGGCAAAAGTAGGTTTACAGTTGTTTGTATGGAAAATAGTACAATATTAATGAATAATAACACAAAAATAAATTCTGTGTTTCATGTTCTCAGAACTGTAAACCTACTTTGGCCCCAAGGCAAAAATGTCCAACCTGCATGAGGTTGACAATTCCAAACATTGTTTTAGAGAAAACAATTCCAAAAGCACCATTTCCCCCACTACCAACTAGGAGCCCAGGCCAAGACAGACAAGTTTTGCATTTGTCTTTCTATGCCAGAGGGTAAAAATTTCAAATCTATCTTTCACTGAAAATTCAGACTTCATGTGGAAGACTGAGTTCTAATTTTCTTCTTTATGTGGACCCAAAACAAGGCTTCATATTTTATCCCTTCCTGGCTATTAAAATTCAAATCCCTTTGTCTCCTACAGAATCTCCTCATTTGTTTAATGCCATCTAAATTTTTTTTCTTTGACTCCTTTCTTGCCTGGGGGATTTCCGTTACTCTCTTACAAGCTCAACTGTGCATTAAATGTTGTATTTTTATTCGGCATTTTTAGGTGTTTTATAGTTGAAGAGGGAAACTGGGTAAATATTCATCTGTTGAAAATGGATTTGTTTTTGAGGAACCCCATCCCATTTTTCAAAGGTGGTAATTACACAGTAAGAAAGTTCTTGGGAGATAAGAAGCAGGTTTTGTCGTCTACAATCAGCCTCCTATACTCAGCAATGTTCAAGCACAGGCTGACTACATGCTCAGCAGTGATACTATAAAATACATTCCAGTACTAGGTAGGAATCTGTACTGGATCCATGGTTCACAACTTTGAGGGAACACCATTTTGTCTCCCAGGTGACATTTAGCAATGTCTGGAGACAGGTTTTTTTTTTTTTAATATTTTATTCATTTATTTTTAGAGAGTGGGGAAGGGAGAGAGAAAGAGAGGGAGAGAAACATCAATGTGTAGTTGCCTCTCACGTGGCCCCCACTGGGGACCTGGCCCACAACCCAGGTATGTGCCCTGACGGGGAATCGAACCAGCGATCCTTTGGTTTGCATCCCATGCTCAATCCACTGAGCTACATCAGCTAGGGCTGGAGACAGTTTTTGTTGACATTACTGGGAAGAAGGGGTGGGTGGTGTTATTGGCATCTGGTGGGTTGAGGCCAGGGATGCTTCTAAACATCCCACAATGCACAAGACAGCTTCCAACAGCAAAACACTATCAGCCTAAAGGATCAGTAGTGACAAGGTTGAGAAACCATGTCTAAATGACTGCTATGATATCCTCATTAATCTTGAGATTCTCTAGAACTATGGGGGGAAAAGACTGTGGATATGGTTTTAATTACAAAAAACTTCTGCTTATCAGTCAATTTTGTTACCAATACTGAAACAGTACTAAGAAAAATTTATAATCTAAGACATTCTAGATACACAATTCCCAATTCATTTATTTTTGTTTTATAGGGTACTAAGATCACCTTTCCCAGGAAAAATTTCTCTTCTTAGTTTAACCTTGTATTAAATTTGTTTGCATCCACTATCCCTATGGACAATAGAGAAAAACAAGCCTGAAGTATGCTTGGCAGTAAAGAAAGATTAGGGGTTAAAATGTTATTGTGACTACAGATCACTACTAGCTCATTATTCCTGAAACTACATATTGTATATATTATCACAATCAATGGTCTTTACTAAATCTAACCTAATTTTAACCTAAAGCTTCTAAGTTTCCTATGTTGACAATGAACTACATATATCGCTATAATTTACACTCATTTTCCAGAGATGCTTATATGCCTGCTATATGCCAGATACTAAGAGAGTTATTTGCCAGACACCAGGAGAGCTTGCAATTAGTGTGCTGATATCACTTTAATGGGGTCTTAACATTTTAAGGCTGGAAGGGATCATTGTTTCTAGAACATAATTAAATATGTTTACAGGAAATTAAGGGTAGTAAATATTAAGTCATCTGGTGAGGAATCGAGACTAGAACCCAGATTTCCTGAATCTCATCTCCTGTCTATTCAATCTTTCACTACTACATGCAACTTAGCTAGGCTCTTCCCACTCTTCTGATTCTGGTTCTTCACCAGTGACAAGAGTGCCACCTATATTCTCTCATCAAGCTGCCCCTGTTTTTTTTTTTTAAGATTTTATTTATTCATTTTCAGAGAGGGGAAGGAAGGGGGAAAGAGAAGAAGAGAAACATCGATGTGCAAGAAAAACATCAGTCAGTTGCCTCTCACACGCCCCAAACTAGGGACTTGGCCTGGAACCTAGGCATGTGCCCTGACAGGGAATCAAACCCACGACCTTTTGGTTCATAGGCCGATGCTCAATCCACTGAGCCACACTAGCCAGAGTGCCTTTTTAAAAAAAAGATTTTATTTATTTATTTTTAGAGAGAGGGGAAGGGAGGAAGAGAGGGGATCAGTGTGTGGTTGCCTCTCACACACCCTCTACTGGGGAACCTGGCCTCCAATCCAGGTACATGCCCTGAGTGGGAATCGAACTGGTGACCCTTTGGTTCACAGGCCGGTGCTCAATCCACTGAGCCACACCAGCCAGGGTGTTTGTTTGTTTTTTTTGTTTTTTGTTTTTGTTTTTTTTAAAGATTTTATTTTTATTTATTTTTAGAGAGAGGGGAAGGGAGAGAGAAAGAGAGGGAGAGAAACAGCAATGTATGGTTGCCTCTCACATGGCCCTCATGGGGACCTGGCCCGCAACCCAGGCATGTGCCCTGACTGGGAATCGAACCGGGACCGCTAGGTTCCCAGCCCGCGCCCAATCCACTGCGCTACACCAGCCAGGGCTGTTTGTTTTTTTAATGTTAATTTGTTTTACTGGTACTCATCAAGTTGCCTTAACACCAAATGCTCAGACTTCTATGGAGAACTGCATCTACTGACTCCCTACTATCGGTACCAGGCTGGGCATTTTCTATCTACTATATGGTACTCCCAATAGCCCAACAGCACAGGTACTGACGTAGGACAGGAATTCAGCAAATGTTTGCTACATGGCTCATCCACCTTCAAGCATGAGCTCAGTAGATTAAAGGCACTATTATCTCATCTTATAGGTAAAGAAACTGTTGCTTGGAGAGATGCAGTGACTAGTTTGAGGTGACCACTAAATGGCAGTGCCAGGATAAGAACCTAATTCCAACTCTATATGGCCAAATTTTCAGCTACCATTCAGAGCAATGGCTTTATAAACTGAGCTTCTCCCTTTTCCTGCATTTTTTCAAGAGCTGTTGTGGTAGGTGGGGAGGTGAATGACTGGGTATAGTTTCAAGTGCTTACTCTGCTTCAACCACAGCAGCTATGCTTTTCTGGTTTCTTTGAATAAAAAGGTCTTACAGCAGAAGTATGAAAGCCACTAGTGTAGTGAAAAGATCAATGAACTGGGAGTTAGGTATGAGATACTAAGCCTACTGCTACTTGCTCCTGGGAAACTTGCTTCCTTTTTTTGAGCTCCACAGCTTCCTCAGCTTTAAATGAGAGAGCCAACTCAATTTTAACATCCTATAATTCACAAAATGTTGAATTCAATCTCCAAAGAAGACATTTAAGGATTACTAGAAAAGGGAGTAAAAAATTTATAACTCTCTCAGGTTCTAAGTATATAAAAACACATATTTTCCCACATACTTCTACAGGTTCCACATAAGCATGCAAGTACCCTTAGCTCACAGATTCTCAGCCTTAGAGAAAGGGGGAGTTAGAAAGCTATATTTGCCATTACCTATAAACATCCTGAGGGTAAAAAAAACCATTTTATTCATTTCTATTTCCAACACTTAGCATAGGTCCTGTCACATTATAAGAACTCAATAAATGTTTGCAGCATTGCTCAGTGCTCATCTACCTTTAACCATGAACCCCAAATATTGTAAAGACTATAAGCTTCATGCTCTGTGACTCTTATCTAGCCTCCTAATCTTGATTTCCTGAAGTAGTAAACAGAGTTGTGCCAGGAACCCCTGCCTATCTTACAGGACCCAAATGATCATACATTAGCAAATAAAGCCAAAAAAGGAAACTAGTAAAATGTCATACAAGTGAGTGGGAGATCTCACCTGGACCACCTGCCATAGGAAATCCTGCCTCCATCCTAACTGAATTTCCAGCTCCCATGGGTCCATTCATTCTCACATCTTGGCTTCGGTTCTGAGCCAAAGCCAGGTTGATAGCACCTTCCCCTGGAAATGACAGGTTATAAAAAGGAAACCATCAGAATATATGCAAATTTTGTTTAAAAACAGGAACATAAAAGTTGTAGTTTTCTGTTTTTGAAGGATTATGGTAAGTTTACCAACACAAAAACAGTGGGTTCAAGACTATATGGGTCTTTCTTCAAGCTCATCTGAGCAGGTTACCTTACATGAAGCACGAGGAGACCATAACCAATCCTCACAATACAGCAGATGGGCAATGATTAATGATGCATAGCATCAGCAGAGAGCTTGGAACTCTGAGTATTTATTTTCAACCAGCTCACCAAGAGTGTGTGCGTGTCTTTAAACGTCCCAATATCCGAGTCATAGGGATGCCAGAAGGAGAAGAGGAAGACCAAGGGATTGAAAACTTATTTGAACAAATAATGGAGAACTTCCCCAAGCTGGTGAATGAAATAGACTTCCAGGAAGTCCAGGAAGTCCAGGAAGCTCAGAGTCCCAAAGAAGTTGGACCCAAAGAGGAACACACCAAGGCACATCATAATTACATTACCCAAGATTAAAAATAAGGAGAGAATCTTAGAAGCAGCAAGAGAAAAGGAGACAGTTACCTACAAAGGAATTCCCATAAGACTGTCAGCTGATTTCTCAAAAGAGACCTTGCAGGCAAGAAGGGGCTGAAAAGAAGTATACCAAGTCATGAAAGGCAAGGACCTACATCCAAGAATACTCTACCCAGCTAAATTTTCATTTAGAATGGAAGGGCAGATAAAGTGCTTCTCAGATAAGGTCAAGTTCAAGGAGTTGATCATCACCCAGCCTTTATTATATGAAATGTTAAAGGGATTTATATAAGACATGGAGGGATATCAACAGGGGAGTGGGAGGAGGAGAGAGGAGGAAAACATACAGAGAATAAGTAGCATAAGTGGTAGGTAGAAAACAGACGAGGGAAGGTTAAGAATAGTATAGGAAATGTAGAAGCCAAAGAACTTATGTGAATGACCCATGGACAGGAATGAAAGGGTGGGGAATGCGGGTGGGGTGGGGCGGAGAGGAATAAAGGGGGGAAAATGGGACAACTGTAATAGCTTAATCAATAAAATATATTAAAAAAAGAGTGTGTGTGCGTGCGCATGTGTGAAGGAAAATAATGATATGGGGGCACTATAATATTTGTGAGCAAAAAGCCATCTTCCTTTCAATAACTGCAATGTAAACAGATATCTAGCAGAGAAATTCATGCAACGAAGAGTAGATAGGTTGTTAAGTGTCCACTGGTAGATTAATGGATAAAAATGTGGTACGTAATATACAATGGCATATAACTTAGTCATAAAAAGTTGCAGAGAAATACAAATACCATATGATTTCACTTATATGAGGAATCTAAAAAAAAATAAAAGAATGAATAAAACAGAAACAAACCCATCGATACAGAGAACAAAGAGATGTTTGCCAGATGGAAGGGAAGTAGGGGGATAGGTGAAAATGTTCATGAAGAGGGTTAAGAAGTACAAATTGCCAGTTATAAAAACAGTCACGGGGATGTAAAGTACAGCACAGAAATATAGTCAATGATTTTTAGTAACTGTTTATGATATCAGATGGGTACTAGGCTTACTGGGGTATCATTTTGTAAGTTATATAAACGTCTAATCACTATGTTGCACACAAGAAACTAATACATTGCACGTCCACTTCAACTGAAAAAAAAAAAGAGAGTAGACAGGTTGTTACTAATCTACCTTTGAGACATCTGATGATTAAACCAGCATTTGTGTAAGATTGTTAATGCTTACAAAATCTTGTCTCACAATGCCTGGTAGGTAATGTCGCTAGAAGTATTCCAAATGAATGTACCCTAAACTTAGAGGCAACTTAAATATTATTTGGTCTAATGATAAAAGGTCTTTGAAATAAATTTTGGGATACTTCACACCTTTAATCCAGATATTTGACTGTTACTCTTGAGAACTGCACCACCCTGTGGACAATAAAAGTATAGCTGGCCTGCGGCTGAAGAGCTGAAAGGATGCATTCACTGGAAGTCCTTCCTTCCAGTGCCAGATGATAAAGGAGGAAGCTAGTGAGAGCACAGGTTTGCTCTTGTATTGTCACTGATATATGCCAGCTTTGTTGTAACCAGGCAGGTAGCTTGGTCATAAGGAACAAACATTCTACCAATCACCAAGGGCTACAGGATGCTCTAAGTTGGCTATAGAAGTCAAAAGAGAGAAATACAGATTTTGAGGGTTTCCACTAAAGCAAAAGAACTATTAATATACCAAACTTCCTAGGAAAGTCTAAACAGAAAATATTGTTCTTAAAATGGACATCAGATCATGTCATTTGTCTGTTTAAACTACTCCACTGCTTCCCACTGCTTTAGGAATGCAAGCCAAACTTCTTAATAGGGTATACAATGCCTCTAATTGTCTATCTAGCCCAGTGCTACTCAAAAAATATATAATACAAGCGACACCTATAATTTTAAATTTTCTGGACACTTTAGTAAAAAGGTAAAAATAAACTGGTAAAGTTGACTGTATTTATTAACCCAATACATCATATTATTATTTCAACACATAATAAATATAAAAATTATTAATGAGATACTTTACATTCTTTTTGGGAAGAGCTAAGCTCTCAAAATCCAGTATGTATTTCACACTTACAGCACATTTCCAGTTGCTCAATATCTACATATGGCTTATGGCTACTCTATTGGACAGCCTACCTCTCTCAGCCCAACCCACACTAGTTTATCCTTCAACAGAAAGAATTCAGCCTCTGTGGCATTTTTTAAAAAATTTCTTAGGCACGCAAATCTGCTTCTCATCTGAAGACCTTCACAACATGTTGTTCCCTCTGTCTAGATCAGTCTCCTGCACTATTCTCATGTAAGTCAATGCCTCAATTTTCATGTCGTCTTGAGTGTCACACACCCAAACAGGCCTACTCTGACCATCTTATCCAAGGTTAGGCCATCCTTACCAGAACATCCTGTTACTTCTTCAGAAGACACTCTATGTAAATACTATTCATTTACTTGCTTTCTTGTCTGTATCCCCCAACACTATTCAAGGGTAACCATATGTCTGCTCTAGTTCCTTTGTATCTGTTGTCTTGGGATAGTTATTAATAGCTCTTTTACTCTTGAAAGTGTCCTGATTTAGATGATATATTATAAGACCACCCTTGTTATAGCCTTTATACACAGAACAGTGCCTGGTACATGGTAAGCATTTATTAGCTATTTACTGAACAAAAGATAAATAGTCATCTTATCATAACCTTACAAAAAATTATAGTCATTTTTCTATATGAGGCATTTTTCTAAATGCAGTCCTGGAAAATGACACATTCTGTAAAATCTCACACTGAAAATAATTGGCTTTATGAGAAAAACATTGTTGGGGCAAACTCAAAACTCATGTGGCTCTGTGACCAAAGCTCTAATAAAAACGAAAATAAAAAAAAATTAGTGGAGACAACATACCCCATAAAATTAGAGTGGAAATGCCTGATGAAAGGTGCTGAGATACTGCAGATGGAGTGATACTCTGAGCCAGTGTGGCTGCCATTAAGGCAGGAACAGGAGGAAGTGCAATTTGTCACAAGCCGAGAGCCATGCAATGTACTTCTGGGGAAGGTAAATACTTGAGTGTAAGTTCCCACTCTTAATTTTCTTAAAATAAAGCTGAAAGGACTTCTACCTATGCAGCAGCTGAGCTAAAGGCTATGCTTCCTTGTAGATAATTATTCCTCAAGTCCTACAATTCTATCTTCCCCTGCCCAGGAACAATCACATGTGAATAACCACAATTTCCACATTATACTGCTATTATCCCCCTAATTGCCAACTACATATAAGCTAAGTTTTGGTAAAAACAAAACAAACAAAAAACAAACAGACTTCTGGCCAAGATGGAGGTGTAGGTAGATACACTTAGCTTCCTCGCACAACCAAAACAGGATAACCAATCTAAAAACAAAAAACAACTGAAACTGCCAGAAAATCTAACTGTATGGAAGTTTGACAACCAAGGAGTTAAAGAAACATTCATCCAGACTAGTAGGAGGGGCGGTGAGGACTCATGACAAGGTGGCAGCTGGAAGACTGGAGCAGGCAAGGTGTAGGCTGGCGGACCGGACTGGAATATCCCCCATTTGCATGTGGCTAAGCTGGGAGGAACAACTGGGGAGTGAGACAGACCACATAACCCTGGGTTCTAGTGTGGGACAATAAAGCCTCAAAACCCCTTGCTGGAAAAACCTGTGGGGGTTCTGGTGGTAGGAGAAATACACAGCCTCACAAGAAAATCCGTTGGAGGGGCCCAGAGAATCCTAGAAGGTATACAAGCACACCCACCTGGGAATCTGCACCTGAAAAGGCACAATCCACTCTGAAACTGGGACTAAAATCAAGGACTTGGAACAGAAAGAAAAAATAAACATTCAACTAGAAAAGAATGAAGAGACAAGAATTCAAAAAACTGAGGAGAGGCTTAGGAACCTCTGGGACAACTTTAAACGTTCCAATATCTGAGTCAGGGGTGCCGGAAGGAGAAGAGGAAGAGCAAGAGATTGAAAACTTATTTGGAAAAGTAACGAAGGAAAACCTCCCCAATCTGGCAAAGGAACTAGACATGCAAGTCCAGAAAGCTCAGAGAGTCCCAAAGAAGTTGGATCCAAGGAGGAACACGCCAAGATACACCATAATTAAATCAGCCAAGATTAAAGATAATGGGAGAATCTTAAAAGCAGCAAGAGAAAAGGAGACAGTTACCTGCAAAGGAGTTCCCATAAGACTATCAGCTGATTTCTCAAAAGAAACCTTACAGGCTGAAGGGGCTGGAAAGAAGTATTTAAAGTCACGAAGAGCAAGGACCTACAACCTAGATCACTCTATCCAGCAAAGCTATCATTTAGAATGGAAGGGCAGAGAAAGTGCTTCCCAGATAAGGTCAAATTAAAGGAGTTCATCATCACCCAGCTCTTACTGTATGAAATGTTAAAGGGACTTATCTAAGAAAAAGAAGATCAAAACTATAAAAGTAAAATGACAACAAACTCACAACTATCAACAACTGAACCTAAAAACAAAACAAAAACAAAAACAAACTCAGCAAACAACTAGAACAGGAACAGAATCAGAGAAACAGAGATCACATGGAGGGTTATCAGCAGGGCGGGGGTGGGCGGAGAATCAGGGAAAAGGTACAGGGAATAAGAAGCATATATGGTAGGTACAAAATAGACAGGGGGAGGTTAAGAATAGTATAGGAAATGGAGAAGCCAAAGAACTTTTATGTACGACCCACGGACATGAACTAAGGGGAGGGGATGCTGGTGGGAGAGGAGATGAGAGCAGAGGAGAATAAAGGGGAGAAAAAATGGGACAACTGTAATAGCATGATCAATAACATATACTTACAAATAAAGTCTGGTCTTTATTTTGTGAACAACGACAAGCCATAGCAGGGATTTAAACTGTGTGTGTGTGTGTGTGGTATATTTTCATTTTGAAAAGATCACTCTGGCAAAATATTTTAAAAATAAATATTGGTACAAAAGAATTGTTTAGGGCATCCTAATCTCTATTAGATGAACAAAGAAATAAAAACTAGGGCTTAGTTGGTAGAAGGAAGCAATTGAAATTAATCTTCAAAAGACAAATCAGTTCCTGGTCAGGATACCAGTAAAATCAAGGTCTGACTGGCTGACAGCCAAAATCAGCCATAAGAATGGAGTCTGAGGCTACAGACGCTAAAGCATCAGGACCCAACCAGAGCCTCAATCCCTCTTCACCCTAAGGTGCTATAGCGTGGAGCACAGGTTACATAAGTTACTTGGCATTCTGAAACTTGAGAGGAACAAGTAGCACAGGAAATCAGGCTACACTCTGCTGTTGCTATGATTTAGGTACAGATAGGCACCTTCAATCTGAACGGAGAGAATTCCCAGGTCCCGAAGCTGCTGGTTGTTGCTCTGAGCCAGGATTCGTAGCCGTTCCGCTGCTTCCCGGGGGATGTTGAATGTCACACGTACACTGTTCCAGGGCTCCACCTTCTGTACCTTTAGCTTGCTGGATTCTTGGTTGTGAAAGAAAGGGAATAGTATTAGTAATCTTTCGCCACCAGAAGGCATGAAAACAAACAAACAAACACACACACACATACACATAAAACAACAAAGTAAAAGAACAAGACAGAGCACTAGCTTGGAGTAGCTGAGAAGCTTAGGCTTTGGTGTCAGACAGACTTCAAATCCAATCTCTTTACCACTTAGCATCAGGGTGACCATGAACACGTTATTTAATTTTTCTGAAAATTACCTTTCATAAGATTGTAAGTGATAAATGAGATAATACATGCCAAAAACCTAGTGCAGGACCTGCTACACCACGGAAATTGAATGAACAGAAAGCAGTAAGATGGAGTAAGAAATGTGAGAGAAGAGATAGGTTAAGTTTAAACTGATAATATCTACTTCTAGACTCAGTTCAACATATGTGAACTGAGAAGTTGACAACATTTAAGTCTCAAATTTTAAGTAAAATTCTATCAAAATTCAATTGGCAGATAAGCCAATTATAGAAGACTAAAGGATATGCAGCTTATTTAAAGAAACAGCACTATAAGGGACACTAGTAGATTTACTTACAAAAGGTAAGGATTTGAAATTTTAACACTCATACGTAAATATTCACTAAGCATTCCTGTGGAAGATAATTATAGAGACGGGGAGCAAACATATCTTCCAATGTCCTGTAAATGCTTTGGTTTATGGAGGTCTTGATTCTTTATATCTTTGATTTTTAAATCTTTTTCAACTTTTTTTTTTCCATTTATTTTTAGATAGAGGGGAAGGGAGGGAGAAAGAGAGGGAGAGAAACATCAATGTGAGAGAAAGAAATGTCTGTTGGTTGCCTCTTGCACATCCCCAGCTGGGGACCTGGCCCGCAACCCAGACCTGTGCCCTGACTGGGAATTGAACTGGCCACCTTTCAGTTTGCAGGCCAGTGCTCAATCCACTCAGCCACATCAGCCAGGGCAAATCTTTTTCTGCTTTAAACGAGAGTAGAATTTCCACTGACGCATACCAAACTGAAGGGGAAGCCAACATAAATTTGACAACCCAGCTTCAGTTAGGATATGAAAACATTACATTCAACAAGTCTGAAGAGTCAATGCAAACTTCAGGACATGTTTTTAAAAGAAGATATAAACATTAACTAATAAAGAGGTAATATTGTTTGTAATGATATTTTATAGATGGAAAACAAATCCCAGGTCCAGTTAGCAGATAAAAAAACTTTTTTTTCAACAATGCTAGACAAAATAATTTTCCCTTTTGTTAAAACTCAGCTAAATTTGATCTTTAGCACCCTCTATTCAGTTTTACATTCTAATGTTAAGAAAACGGTCATATGGGTATGTGTTTTCAAAATAAGAGATATCCATGGATGGGGGAGTGCCTACATGTTTCCTGAAGCCCCTGCCAGTTTCAAAACCGTTATACACTGAAAGTTCACTTACCCAGAACATGAAGTTCACTTGTTCTAATGTGGGAAAAGGGACGGCTTGCTAAGAGCAGTGAGGTAATACAATCACAGAAATTTTGGAAGGATTAGGAAATATTTAGTCCAAGTCTATCTTACAGGTGAGGTCACTGAAGCCCAGAAAGGCTAAGTGACTGGCCCAGGATCCGGTGGCTGCCTAGCAGCCTCAGAGGTGGCATTAAAATCCAGCTCTGATTCTTAGGTCAATTTCCTTTCCATGGCACTTATGCCTCTGAACAGCAAGAGGCAGGAAGGTTGGGATCCTTGTTCCACAGAGTACAGATGCTACAGAGCTTCTTCCCAATCTGAGAGTACTGAAATCTTATATATGGTCTAGACAAATATCAAAATGCTTATGATATTATATACTTGTGAAATGGCTACAGAAAAATCCTTGTTTATTACATAGTTATATTTTATCAAAAGTTTTTAAACTTCCATCATATTTGAGAAGATATGATGACTTAAAATACTTTTTTGCACCAAGAATATAAACTGATACCAGCATTAAGTCTGGGTTTGGTAAATTATTTAAAAGTAACTTAAAAAGAAGGGAGAAAATGTGGGTAACTATGAGCAATGAATAATTTCAGGCTAAGCTGGGTCCTTAAAATATATTAAGACTGTGATTATGGGGACAATGATGATGATAACTGTAACTTTAACATATAAAATTCTCTTTTACTATGCTAAATAATCCATAGCTATAAAGAAGTCTTACATAATACAGCAAAAAAAAGTCCCTGAAAGAAAACAACAGCTTCCCTTCTGATATCAAATCTCAAAGAAAAAAAAACCCCAAACCTAAAAAAGCTAATGAGCACTTGATCAAATCAAGATTTGTGACAGAGGGCTAAAAACCTAGGCTTTGCACTATGTTTGAAGGGATTATTAGATAACTGTGCTGACCAGAAGAGATGGAGAACGTCTAAACCAAAGTTCAAAACCACAAATGCCCACAAGAACAAGACAGGCAATATAAGTGTGTGACGCGAGACTGGATGGGAACCGTGGTGCAGTGAGGGCCTGCCTTCAGTGGCAGCTGCCACTCAGCACCATCTGGGACAGAGGGAGAGCTCAATGGTATCAAATTTTTCCATTTTAAAAGACAAATCAAAATATGGATTTTTATGTAAAATATTTAAAATTTTGCAGGATTGGCAATGAAATTCAAACATAAAAAGAATGAAAAAAAATAATTAAGGTGGGCGGGCTATAACATGTGGCTGATGATGGGATCCAGGTAACCTCTGACCTAAAATTTAAAAAAACAAATTTCAAGTATACTTTAAGTAGAACCATGGAATAAAAGAATTTTGTAAGCTTTAAGGAGCCCTAGAGAGCCAGTCTAACCTCTTCATTTTACAGGTAAAGAAACTGAAAACCAGTGAGTTAAAAACAATAAATATATCTGGATCTTGAGAATTACTCCTATCCACTATAGCAGGTTATTTAAGTGTCGCTATGTTAAGTTCAGTTCCTCCATGTACTTAAAAGAAACACAATTGCATTTCTTAAAGAAAAAATCCTAAAATTCCAATTTCACAATTAAAATCAGTCTTTCAAATCAGTACAGCAAAATTTTACTTTAAAAAACTCAAGATAACCATAGAAAGGCAAATACTTATAAGGAAAACATAATTAAAACAAATTACCCATGTGTAACAAATTGGGCACATTCTCCAATATTGTGTCCAATTTCCATTTGAAGTCTTTATCATCTATATTTCCTTTGAAGGCCACAAAGATTGTGGAATCCTCCAAAATACTATCATTTTTTGTGTCATCATCTTCTAGTCCAGAGTCAAAATCCATCTCTGAGTCTTCCACTGTTGATGAACACAAGGAAGTATAGATGTCTTCTAAGTTTGGAAGGTCATCCAAAACCATGGTGAATTATTATTCCAGAAGCATGTGCCAAGTGGAAAATAAGAAAACCTTTGAAAAGAGAAGAGAGAAAAGGCATTGCAATGCATAATTTTACAATCAACAATCTATAATCTATAGTTCTGTGAAAACTGTTATTTAATTATTAATAAAAAGTACTATAAAAATTAAGAAATTACAGAGAGGATAAACTATTTTAATTAAGATATCCTATAATAATTAGTTCTCAAAGATACTAGAAACAAATATACACCAGTTTTATTTTATTTGTTTTATACCAGTTTTAAATAAAATTCCTTTTATTATGTTATAATGTTTATGTCTATTATGTTATGTGCTACCTTTTTATAAGTCTAGAATATGAAGAAGAGGGAACAAGGGATCACAAGAAAGTAAAACAAGTATTTTTTGAAAATTATTTTTTTTTAAAGATTTTATTTATTTATTTTTAGACAGAAGGGAAGGGAGGGAGAAAGAGAGGGAGAGAAACATCAATGTGTGGTTGCCTCTCACGTGGCGCCCACTGGGGACCTGACCTGCAACCCAGGCATGTGCCCTGACTAGGAATTGAACCAGCGATCCTTTGGTTCGCAACCCGCGCTCAATCTACTGAGCTACACCAGCCAGGGTTTAAAATTAATTTTTATTAGCCTTTGGTGGACCCCACAACACAAGAAAATCCCCAAGACTTCCCTTACTCCTGTACTGACAAAAGCTTCATGGAAGCCGAGGTTTCTAAAGCCCTCCTCCTTCGCTAACCTTCAAAGTAACCTTCTTGCCTGGCTGGTGTAGCTCAGTGGATTGAGCGTGGGCTGGGAACCAAGCGGTCCCGGTTCGATTCCCAGTTGGGGCACATGCCTGGGTTGCAGGCCAGGTCCCCAGCGAAGGCCATGTGAGAGGCAACCACACATTGTTATTTCTCCCTCCCTTCCCCTCTGTCTAAAAATAAATAAATAAAATCTTAAAAAAAAAAAAAAAAAAAAAAAAGTAACCTTCTCTAACCCTCCTCCTTCTCTAACTTTAAAAGCATCTGGAGAACTTCCCAAAATCCCAAAGTCTTTTATGTGGATCATTTTATTTTATTTTTTAAATAATTTTATTCATTATTTTTTTGAGAGAGAGAGGAAGGGAGGAAGAAAGAGAGGGGGAGAAACATCTATATGCGAGAGAAACTTCGATCAGTTGCCTCTCGCAGCCCCCAGTAGAGGACCTGGTCCACAACCCAGGCATGTGCCCTGGCCAGGAATCGAACTGGTGATCTTTTGGTTCGTAGGCCGGTGCTCAATCCACTAAGCCACACCAGCCAGGGATATGGGGACCATTTTAAACAACTTTTTAAAGGGCTATTAATAGTGGTATGGCTGAAAATAATGATTCTTGAACAAAACAAATAAAAACATTTAAAAATATTTTTGTGAAAGGAAAATAAATGGTTAACATGTTTACAGAGGCAAAGAACTGTGTCTAGGACAGAACTAAATTACTTTTTAACTTTTGGATCTAGAGAAGTCACATTTTCTGCTATATTCAGTTATGGCCTACTGAAGAGTACAAATACTAAAGATCACACACCATGTGCCTATTTCCTCCATTAAATTTGGGACTGAAGATCACATTCTTCACCCAAAGGTGAATGCATGAACATTAATTTTCAGCATTTGTGTTAAGCAAGAATACCATGGAAACATAAGAACCTCACACAAATCTTCTAACTTAAAAGAATTCCTTATATACTGCCCTTTAATAAAGCATTATCACAATATGTTGGCCTGTACAGAGAAGCCTAATCTTGCCCTAAGGACCCTGAGCAGGCACTATGATGAAATGCTTATAAATGAATTGGAGCCCTGCTGGTGCAGCTTAGCACCGGGACCTGGTGTGAACATGTATAAACTTATTGTCTAGTCCTAAAAAAAAAACAAAAAAAACCCACCTTATATAAACAATAATTTTAACTATGTTTTTTTTTAAATGGGTAAGAAAAAAGAATTGAAAATCAATCCACTAAAATGCAAACACTAATTGTGCTTAAGTTGGTAAGATTGCTGGTAAATTTTCTTATTTTCCAAATATGCTATAAGTTCATTAGGGAAACACAAACTAAATATGCTGTAATATGGTTATATTACTTGAGTAAGTGGAAAAATGTATTAACTTTTATATTTTGAAATAGCCACTAAACGTCAAGACCAAAGGCTTTCCAAAAACCAATCTAAGGAATCTTAACGGGGGGCAAAAGTCCTATGTTATCAGTAAATATCAGGAAAAACGTTTTATATCTAACTAGTGTGCCTTATATTCTGGTATAGTAACCGTTACTAAGGAACAGTGTGATGTGGGTGGTTTAGAAACAATGGCATTTAGAAAATCCTTAAAACTATAGAGTTTAAAGAACTTTAAAGGTAAGTAAACAAAACTTAAAAGATTTTTAGGGCTTAAAAGCTGCTGCTCAGCAGGAAAAAGTGACTGCTTAAACTGCATGAAAAACCACAGTTATTTAGCAGCTGTTCCTAGGTTGGAACAACTGGAAGAAGAGAATTTAAAATTTAAGAAACGTTTTCCAAAACCATCTTTAACTGTAAAGAAGGAAACCAACTAAAAAACCTGCACTTTGATAGTCTTCTAAGTGGTCATTGGTCATGCCATTAAGGCTGTGTATTAAGATTTAGAAAACCCTCTACTGGCAGACACACAAGTCAGCTCATTTAAATTCAGGAATTACCAGTTTAGCAGTACTATGGGCACTACACAATTACTTAAAAAACAAGAAATTGAAAGAGTCTATGAAAAAAATTGCTGGACTTCCCTTCAAAAAAAGTTTTAAAGAAACTTCTATATAACTTCATTGAGATAATTCCACTTAAAATCTATTAATAAAGAATTCATATCAAAATAATGACTAATTTTTGAGTTTGAAATGCAGTTCAGCAACTGACTCTTGGAGAGAGAAAACAGATTACAACTGACTATATCAAGAGACTCATTTGCTCCCTTACAATCATCTATCACAAAAGAGTATGTGCTATTTCTCTGGGTTTGTTAAGATTAACTACCAGTTATCTTGCTCACTCACATAGTAAGTTTCTAGATTATCTATTGATTTCACTTTTTATTGGGGCTCTTTTGATTTTTAATGAATAATTTAAGAACAAATGTGGGCCCTGGCTGGTGTGGCTCAGTGGATTGAATGCTGACCTGCGAACTAAAGGGTTGCTGGTTCGATTCCCAACCAGGGCACACGCCTGAGTTGCTGGCCAGGTTCCCAATAGTGGGTGCATGAGAGGCAACCATACATTGATGTTTTTCTCCCTCTTTCTCTCTCCCTTCCCCCCATCTAAAAAAAAATAATAAATAAAATCTTAAAAAAAAAAAAAAAGAACAAATGTGGTATTCAGGAGAAATTTAAAAAGCAAGTATATTATGTATGCTACATTTTCAAGGTAGAATAAAATAGACTTCCAAATGAAATCACTTCAAGGTAAATATTTCAGGGAAGCCAAACAGCTCCAGTTGATGAAGAAAAGCCCTTTATTATAGAAGAATGCCAATTTAAATGCAAAAAATATTTATCATTTTTAAAAAAATTGTAATTTTGAAATCCCTAATAAATAATTCAGGCAAGGATCATTAGTAAAGAGAAAACATTATGTGAAAAATTGACACAAAACTGGATATTCACATGGCGTCGAAGTATTATCCCAGATTTGCTGCTTGACAATGGGAAAACTGTAAGTTCATAATGGAAGGACCGGACTGTCACTACCTGAACACAATGGTCAACCTTAGCATCATTAACAGAGGAACAACCAGAAACTATGTACAGTATTAAATGCACAGCATTACCTATGAAATAGTCTTGCCAAAAATGTTTAACCTCAATCTAACAAGTTTTTAATAGGAGACAAAAGAACAACTTAATACCATGAAGAAATAATGAGACAAATCTAAAGTGTAGGATTTCCATAGGCATGATCCCTTCAATAAGTCAGTGATAAGGGGGAAAGAAAAAGGTGGGTAAAACTGTACTCTACATTAAAAGAGATTTAAAAATCATGATCTTTTATTGGGTCTTGGTCTGAAAAAAGACGTAAAGCATCCCTGACCAGTGTGGCTCAGTTGGCCGAGTACGGCTGGGCATCATCTTGCAGAGCTGAAGGTTGCCAGTTCTGGCCAGGCCACGTGCGTGGGTTGCAGATTTGGTCCCCAGGCAGGGAGTGTATGAGAGGCAACTAATCAATGCTTCTCTCTCCCTTCTCCTCACTCTACAAATAAATAAAATCTTAAAAAAAAGTAAAGCACATTTTTAGGATTGTTAAGAAAACAGTACTAATTTTGTTAGGTGTGATAATAATGGTGTTGTGCTTATACTGGACAATGTTCTTATTGTTTTTTAAGAGATGTATACAGAAACATTTAGGAGTGAAATGTCATGATGCCTGTAATTTACTTTAAAATACATTAAGCAAATATGGCAAAATGTTAATAAGTTAACTCTAGGTCATAGGTATATAGGTATTATTTGTAGTATAATTTTATATGTGGGTTATATTGTTCATAATAAAAAATTTGCCAAAAAAAAGAAAAAGAAAAAGCTCCAAGGTAAAACTCCACTAGACATCAGAAAGGCTTAGAAGCTTACTTACGAACATCTTCCAAACCACAGTAGGATAAAATAAATAAATAAATATATTTCTCATATGTATTTTTTATATATTCAGCTATCTGCACCAGTCCTTTCTCTTCAGAATTTTTATCTGGTGCAGGTAGCTGAATAATAGGTAAAATTTTGTCACAGGTTATTCAAATTATTTGACTTGGCCACCATTTGAGCAAAAGACAAGACACTACTCTCTACATCAGATATCACAAACTCACATATCTACTGGAGTCCAGCAGGTAAAATTAATAGGAGAAGAACACTGGGCCCTGGCTGGTGTGGCTCAGTGGATTGAGTGCTGGCCAGTAAACCAAAGAGTCACCAGTTTGATTCCCAGTCTAGGGCACATGCCTGGGTTGCAGGCCAGGTCCCCAGCAGGGGGCATTTGAGAGGCAACCACACATTGATGTTTGTCTCCCTCTCTTCCCCTCTCTAAAAATAAATAAATTAATTAATTAATTAAAAAATAAAGAAGAACAACAATGGGTATCAAATGCATTTGCACATACTGTAAGAATGGTTTGGGCAAGGGAAAACTCCAATACCCATCTATGCTGGACACTGACAATTTTGCTCCAGCTTCTTATTTCCTGTTGGCGGGATGGCAGGAGTTGTACAGGCCCAGAAACAATAGATATTCTTAATTGTAAGACTGAAATCCTTCCTTCAGTGAAATCTCCAGATTTTTTAAAAGAGATTTACATTTTTGGAAAATACTCTATAGGCCAAATGAAACACAATGCAGCTTCACATGGCCCACAGCCATTGGTTTTCAATGTCTAATTAAGTCAGACAATCCATGTATGACTTATGTGACTGACTAGTACAGTACTAGGCCTGAGTGAACTAAGTGGGTTTGGTATACTGCTGGAGGAGACCTGATACTTAAAATGCATTTATTAAGTATTATAATGTGCCCTTTGGGAGGTGTATGGACTCCCCAAGAAAAAATAGATTAAGCAAGGTCTTAACTTTAGAAGAATAGAAGGTACTCAAGCTTAGTGAATTGTGGCTTCATTAAATATGCTGATGTATTTCATATCTAGCTGAAGGACTATCGTCTCCTTTGACAAAACACTAGATGATGAAGGAAACAGTTTTTTACTTGCTATATAACTTTGGCAGAGTAATTCCAGTGACTGGAATTAAGCCAAGCCATATCCACTCTGTCATATAAGGTTGTACTCACCAAAATGTCTTTCTTAATTTTTATCATTTATCCAAGTCATCTTCTACATCCAAACAAGCTGGCATTTTTCGGGCCTATATTTCAAGGTAGCCACCAAGTAAAAATTCTAAAAAAGGAGAAAAAGAAGAAGAAAGTTACAATATTATGTAAAAGTTATGCAGGTAACCTGTTCTTACAAAAGAAGTTAAAGTAAATATCACAAGTTATCAAGTCAACTTAGACATATCCAGACAATGTTAAAATAGGATTTTCTTTTTTTTGGTTTTTTTAATTTTTATTTTATTTTTTTAAACATATTTTATTGATTATGCTATTACAGTTGTCCCATTTTCCCCCCTTTCTTTCCCTCCAGCCCCACCCCTCCATTCCCCGCCCTTTAGTTTTTATCCATAGGTCATACACATAAGTTCTTTGGCTTCTACATTTCCTATACTATTCTTAACCTCCCCGTCTGTTTTCTACCTACCATGTATGCTACTTATTCTCTGCACCTTTTCCCCCTCTCTCCCCCTCCCACTTCCCTGTTGATACCCCTCCATGCCTTATATAAATCCCTTTAACATTTCATATAATAAAGGCTGGGTGATTATGAACTCCTTGAACTTGACCTTATCTGAGAAGCACTTTATCTGCCCTTCCATTCTAAATGATAGCTTTGCTGGATAGAGTATTCTTGGATGTAGGTCCTTGCCTTTCATGAAAGTGCTTCTCAGATAAAGTCAAGTTCAAGGAGTTCATCATCACCCAGCCTTTATTATATGAAATGTTAAAGGGATTTATATAAGGCATGGAGGGGTATCAACAGGGGAGTGGGAGGGGGAGAGAGGGGGAAAAGGTGCAGAGAATAAGTAGCATACATGGTAGGTAGAAAACAGACAGGAGGTTAGGAATAGTATAGGAAATGCAGAAGCCAAAGAACTTGTGTATGACCCATGGACATGAACTAAAGGGTGGAGAATGGGGGGGTGGTGGAGCAGAGGGGAATAAAAAGGGGAAAATGGGACAACTGTAATAGCATAATCAATAAAATATATTTTAAAAAAAAGTTGAGAAGAAGAGTCCTTGACTGGTGTGGTTTGATTGGGCATCATCCCACAAACAGAAAGGTTGCCAGTAGGGGCACATGCCTGAGTTGCCGGCCAAGTTGCCAGTTGGGGGCGTTCGAGAGGCAAATCATCGATGTTTTTCAACCTCTTTTCCCTTCTCTCTAAAAAATAAATAAATGAAATCTTTAAAGTTGAGAAGAAGACAGATACTCCTGATGTACTATTAAACATTATAGAAGAGGTATAAAAATCAGTGAAATTAAGTAAGAATGATAAAAGTATAAAAATTGGAAGGATCTAAAACTACTACTCTGCAGATGATGTCATTATATTCTTAAAATCTTAGAATATTGACCAAGAATACAGGAAAAATTTAAAAATTCATCAAAGTAGCATGGT
Source organism: Micronycteris hirsuta (assembly GCA_004026765.1). Classification (NCBI taxonomy): domain Eukaryota; kingdom Metazoa; phylum Chordata; class Mammalia; order Chiroptera; family Phyllostomidae; genus Micronycteris; species Micronycteris hirsuta. The sequence goes on along the minus strand of PVJI01001968.1, from coordinate 17,329 downwards.
ATAAAATTAATATGTAGAAAACAATGTTTTTATTACATATGCAATTGATCACCACTAGGTTAAAAAAAAACATTTGTAATGGCAATAAAAAGATGAAATATTTAGGAATAAACTAAAAAGAAATGTATAGTTACAAGAAGAAAATTTAAAAACACTAATGTATCCAAATACAAAAAAGACCTGAACAAACAGAATGAAACATCAAATTCTTGGACAAAAAGATTCATAAATACAAATTCTCTCCCTGATTTATAATTTAACAATTTCAATAAAAATGTGAACTTCTTTTTTTAATTAAACAAGCCAACTCCAGAATTCATATGTAAACAAGTAAGAGGCAAACTAAAAAATCAAGAGCAGTAAAATAGACAACTCTTACCAAAGATCAAAACATAACATATTAATAATTCAAGCCGTGGTACTGGAATATAAATGGATAGGAGACCAATGGAACAGACTAGAAATTCCAAAAATTAATCAATGTGCATGTAGAATTTTCATATCTCATAAAGGGGAAAAAATTGATTTTTCACTAACTGGAACTAGGTAGTTGTATATAAAAAAAATTAAGAGCTATACCTCACATCAAGGTAACTCCAAGTAGTATAACAAATGAAACCCTAAAAGCATTAGAAGAAAGCAGAGAAGAAATTTTTATAACCTTGGAGTGGGCTTTAGATTTTGGTTAAAATGAAAGAAAGATTGATATATTCAAGTACACAAAAATCAAAGAATTCTGCAAAAAAAAAAACCATAAATTTTTAAAAAGGCAAATAAGAATATTTGCAATCATGTTACTGATTGCAAATTCTCATATATAAATATTATAGAAAAAAGCACACTGTATTTATAGGCTTGGTATATATGGGTATCCATATATAGATACATAAAATAAAAAGAAAATTTGAACAAATTATTGTGTCCAGAAATGAATACAAGATATGATCATAAAATTCACAGAAAAGCAGACAAATGAACTTTAAATATATGAAAAGATGTTCAACCTCATACATAAGAAGAAAAATATTTTCACTCATCAGATTAGCAAAATTCCAAAAATTTGATGATGCACTGTCTTGGCAAGGTTTGGAAAACAGGCATTCTTATCTATTGCTAGCAGTAGTACACATTGGTGTAATACCAGCAACTAGATAATATCTATCAAAATTACAATTATATATATACCATTAACCCAGCAATCTCATTTCTGGTTAGTGATCCTTACAGACACACCTGTCCCCATACAGGATGACATACATACAAAGTTATTCATTAAAGAACTGTTTATAAAGCAAGATAGGAAATTACCCAGATGTCTATCAACAGAGATTGATTAAATTATAGTACATCCAATAAAAGTGAAATGCAGCAAGAATGAGGATGCTTTCTATATACTGATATGGAAAGGTCGTCAAGATATATTGTTCAGAGAAAAAATACAAGGAGTGAAAACATTTACTATAGTATGCTTCTTTTTGTGGGAAAAGAGAAAATATATTTTAGATTTGTAGTATTAAAATACTCCAGAAGGAAATATGAAACCAAAAAGAAAGGGCGATCTTTAAGGTAAATTTTTAAAAATCATATTGTATGAAAAGACAAGGAAGCACTTAGACCAGTAGGAGGCTTCAAAAATACATAGGAGCCAGTTTTAAAGGGTTCCAACTGGCAAATTTGAGACAATTTGAATATAAAAAAGAGTAATAGCCCTGGCTGATGTGGCTCAGTGGATTGAGTGCCAGCCTGCAAACCAAAGGGTCGCCAGTTCAATTCCCAGTCAAGGCACATGCCTGTGTTGCAGGCCAGGTCCCCAATTGGGGGCACGTGAGAGGTAACCGGTTGATATATCTCTCACACATCAATGTTTCTCTCCTTCTCTTTCTCCCTCCCTTCCTATCTCTCTAAATAAAAAAATAAAATCTTTATAAAAATAAAAAAAATTACACAAAGAAGTAATTGATTACACGAAGACATAGTAAGATCTAAAATTTGAAACATGCTACAACAAAATTTATCTGGTCTCTTCAAAACCCAAAATCTTGGGGGAAAATACAAGGAAAGGACACAGTTCTAGATTCAGAGACTGAAGAGACATTACAACCAATACATAAATGTTGCTTAGACCTGCTTTGAAGAGAATAGTCATAAAATAATTTTTAGACATTTGGGAAAAATGAATGTGAAGTGAGTAACAGATATACTAGGGCATATAGAAATTTTTTTCTTGGGTGTGATAATGTTGTGATTTTATAGAGAATGCCCTTATTCTTAGCAGATGCATGCTGAAGCATTTAGGGATAGAGGTTCTAATGTCTGCAACTTACTTTCAAAGTACTCAGCAAAGATAGGTAGATAGAGAGATGATACAAATATAGCAAAATATCATCATTGTATTATTCTTTCAATTTTCCTGTATGTTTGAAACTTGTCATATTAAAAAGTTGGGGAAGTAAGGCCCGTTGAAGCTAAGGGTGGGATGAAGACTTCACTTTACATCTTTTTTATGCTTTGATTTTTTAAAAGATTTTATTTATTATTTTTAGACAGAGGGGAAGGGAAGGAGAAAGAGAAGGAGAGAAACATCAATGTGTGGTTGCCTCTTGTGCACCCCCAACTGGGGACTTGGCCTGCAACCCAGGCATTCGCCCTGATCGGGAATCAAACCAGCAACTCTTTGGTTCACAGGACCGAGATCAATTCACTGAACCACACCAGTCAGGGCTATGTTTTGATTTTTGAACTATGTGAATATATTATCTATTGAAAACAAAAGCCAGCTATCTACCACCCTCCTAAACCCTTAGCAGCAATTATATTTCTGTTCTTAGCCTATCTCAGATATGCAAAAAATACCCTCTGCTTTCTACCTCCTTGTTCTGAGAGAACTCCTCTGACCACATTTCTCCTATGAGTCATTTGACAATAAGATAAGAACCTGGACCACATCATTACTAGGTCCTGAGCCACCATCACCACCTCCAACAATATTCCCTTAGGCCAGCCATTCATACTTGTTCCCCAACCCTATCTCACCCCACCCCCTTACCTCCTGGCTCTGTTGTTCACACACTCTGTTCTTCCCCATCCATCCCCCTCCCATCCCACAGGTGGTTCCTTCAACAATGCTCTTATCAGTGTCGTGGCCTCCCTGGCTCACCTATTTTTCAGGTACACAAAGTCTACCAGCTGCCTCTCCCTTACCTCAACTGGTTCACAGACTTGAAGTTTAAGAGCTAGAAAGGAATTTACAGAATAATTAGTCTAACTTGCCCAAAGAAATGGAGGAAGGGAGGGAGGAAGGAAGGAAAGAAAGAACCTATACAGTGGTATTACAAGTTGATTCAAGTTACAGACTAAGACTGTGGCAGCATCCGGACTAGATCCTGGTCTTTCAACCTCAAGTTATGTGCTTCTTCCACCATATACCAAACTTTCTTCTCACCAGAGGGACTCTACCCAACTCATACTCAGTGTATAGTTAGCAGAAATATCAGAGCCAAGTGACCGAGTTTATTTCAGGCCAATACTCACCAATTAGAACTGTACTAACTACTCCAAAATGACTGAAGTCAGAATATCTGAGATGAAATGAGTATATGCTTTTAAAGAACTTCAGCAGCTCTCAACTTTAGTTACACATTATAATTATTCGGGGAAACTTTAAAACATAATAATGCCCGAGTTAAGCTAGGTCTGCACTGTGGCCTGAACTTTGGGTATTTAAACATTATCCAGGTAATTCTAATATGCAGCCCAAGTTTAGAACCAAATTTTCACTCACTATTTAGTTTGCCTTTCTTAATTTTTTAAAGATTTTATTTATTTTATTTTTAGAGAGAGGACAGAGAATGAGAGGAAGAGAAACATCAATGTGTGGTTGCCTCTCACATGCCCCCTACTGGGGACTTGACCTGCAACCCAGGCATGTGCCCTGACTGGGAATTGAACTGATGACCCTTTGGTTCATAGGCCAGTGCCCAATCCAATGAGCCACACCAGCCAGGGCTAGTTTGCCTTTAGATGAGGTGTCTGAATCAGGAGGGAAATGTACTTTAAGAATTTGCCTGACACTTCTGGCCAAGATGGAGGTGTAGGTAGACACACTGTGCCTCCCTGCACAACGAAAAGAAGGACTACTAATTTAAAAACAAAAACAGCCAGAACTGACAGAAAACTGAACTGTATGGAAGTCCAACAACCAAGGAGTTAAAGAAGAAACATTCATTCAAACCGGTAGGAGGGGCGGAGACAGGCAGCCAGGTGGAGAGGATTCTCAGCAAGGCAGCTGCTGGAGGACAGGGGCAGGCAAGGTGTAGCTGGCGGAATGGGCGGTCCCACGTTCACCTGCAGATAAACCGGAGGAACAACTAGGGAGTGAGACAGACCGCACAAGCCAGGGTTCCAATAGGGAAATAAAGCCTCAAAGCCTCTGACTGAAAACCGCGGGGGTTTAGGCGGCAGTAGAAACTCCCAGCCCCACAGGAGAGTTCGTTGGAGAGACCCACAAGATCCTAGAACCTACATAAACCCACCCACCTGGGAATCAGCACCAGAAAGGCCCAATTTGCTTGCCGGTATCGGTGGAGATGACTGAAAACCAGCAGAGAGTGGAGAAAGCAGCACTGTTCCCTCTTGGACCCCTCCCCACAGACAGCGTCACAACGCAACTACGTGGGTTACCCCGCCCTGGTGAATACCTAAGGCTCCGCCCCTTACTACGTAACAGGTGTGCCAAGAAAAAAAGGCCCAAATGAAAGAACAGATCAAAGCTCTAGATAAAATACAACTAAGCAATGAAGAAACAGCTAACCTATCATATGTACAGTTCAAAACACTGGTAATCAGGATGCTCACAGAACTGATTGAGCGTGGTCGCAAAATGAAGGAACAAATGAAGGCTACCAAAAGTGAAATAAAGCAAAATTTACAGGGAACCAACAGTGACGGGAAGGAAACTGGGACTCAAATCAACGGTGTGGACCAGAAAGAAAAAAAAAAAAATTCAACCAGAACAGAATGAAGAAACAAGAATTCAAAAAAACAAGGAAAGGCTTAGGAACCTCCAGGACATCTTTAAACATTCCAACATCCGAATCATAGGGGTGCCAGAAAGAGAAGAGGAAGAGCAAGAAATTGAAAACTTATCTGAAAACATAATGAAGGAGAACTTCCCCAATCTGGCAAAGGAAATAGACTTTCAGGAAGTCCAGGAAGCTCAGAGAGTCCCAAAGAAGTTGGACCCAAGGAGGAGCACACCAAGGCACATCATAATTACATTACCCAAGATCAAAAATAAGGAAAGGATCCTAGGAGCAGCAAGAGAAAAGGAGACAGTTACCTACAAAGGAGTTCCCATAAGACTATCAGCTGATTTCTCAAAAGAAACCTTACAGGCTGAAGGGGCTGGAAAGAAGTATTTAAAGTCACGAAGAGCAAGGACCTACAACCTAGATCACTCTATCCAGCAAAGCTATCATTTAGAATGGAAGGGCAGAGAAAGTGCTTCTCAGATAAGGTCAAGTTAAAGGAGCTCATCATCACCCAGCCCTTATTATATGAAATGTTAAAGGGACTTACTTAAGAAAAAGAAGAAAAAAAATATGAACAGTAAAATGACAACAAACTCACAGCTATTAACAACCAAACCTAAAATAAAAAAACAAAAACAAACTAAGCAAACAACTAGAACAGGAACAGAATCACAGAAATAGAGATCACATGGAGGGTTATCAGCGGGGGAGTGGGAGGGGGATAGAGGGGTAAAAGTACAGAGAATAAGTAGCATAAATGGTAGGTACAAAATAGATTGGGGGGGTTAAGAATAGTATAGGAAATGTAGAAGCCAAAGAACTTACATGTATGACCCATGGACATGAATGAAAGGGGGGGAATGCTGGCAGGAAAGGGTATGTACGGTGGAGGGGAATAAAAGGGGTAAAAGTGGACAACTGTAATAGCATAATCAATATAATTATTTTAAAAATAGGAGAGCCCTAGGCTGGTGTAGCTCAGTGGATTGAGCGCGGGCTGGGAACCAGAGGGTCCTGGTTTGATTCCCAGTCAGGGCACATGCCTGGGTTGCGGGCCAGGTCCCCAGTGAGGACCATGTGAGAGGCAACCATACATTGCTGTTTCTCTCCCTCTCCTTCTCCCTCCCTTCCCCTCTCTCTAAAAATAAATAAATAAAATCTTTAAGCCCTGGCTGGTGTAGCTCAGTGGATTGAGCGCGGGCTGGGAACCAGAGGGTCCCGGTTCGATTCCCAGTCAGGGCACATGCCTGGGTTGCGGGCCAGGTCCCCATGAGGGCCATGTGGGAGGCAACCATACATTGCTGTTTCTCTCCCTCTCCTCTCTCTAAAAAATAAATAAAAATAAAATCTTAAAAAAAAAAAAATAGGAGAGCCCTGGCTGGTGTAGCTCAGTGGATTGAGCGCGGGCTGGGAACCAGCTGGTCCCGGTTCGATTCCTGGTCAGGGCACATGCCTGGGTTGCGGGCCAGGTCCCCTGTGAGGGCCATATGAGAGCCAACCATACATTGCTGTTTCTCTCCCTCTGTCTCCCTCCCTTCTCCTCTCTCTAAAAATAAATATATAAAATCTTAAAAAAAATAATTTAAGAAAAAAATAAAAAAAAAAAAAGGAGAGAATTTGCCTGAGAGAGTGATGAAGAACAAACAAAAACTTCTCTTCATTTGCACATTATAAACTTTGGTTATTTTGTTAAATTTTTTTGTTTTTTTTTTAACTATATTTATTGATTATGCTGTTACAGTTGTCTCACTTCCCCCCCTTCCTTCCCCCCACCCCTTTACCCCCCCTTTCCCCTCCCTTTAGTTTTGTCCATAGGTCATACACATAAACCCTTCTGCTCCTGCAGTTCCTATACTATTCTAACCTCCCCCTGTCTGTTGTCTACCTCCCATTTATGCTACTTGTTCTGTGCCCCATTCCCGCCCTCTCCCCCTACCACTCCCCTGTTGATATTCCTCCATATCTCATATAACTCCCTTCAACATTTCATACAATAAAGGCTGGGTGGTGATGAACTTCTTGAACTTGACCTTATCTGAGAAGCACTTTATCTGCCCTTCCATTCTAAATGAAATCTTTGCTGGATAGAGTATTCTTGGATGTAGGTCCTTGCCTTTCATGATTTGGAACACCTCTGTCCAGCCCCTTCTTGCCTGCAAGGTCTCCTTTGAGAAATCAGCTGACAGTCTTATGGGGATTCCTTTGTAGGTAACTGTCTCCTTTTCTCTTGCTGCTCCTAGGATCCTTTCCTTATTTTTGATCTTGGGTAATGTAATTATGATGTGTCTTGGTGTGTTCCTCTTTGGGTCCAACTTCTTTGGG